>CACRXP010000640.1:171155-194406 GCA_902702965.1 Spirometra erinaceieuropaei
CTCGTCAGACGAGTGGGTCTGACATCAGCTGGTTCCGGGTCTTCAACTATCAGATCAGGGCCGTCCAGCTTGTTGCTCTCCGCGTAGTCGAAGAAGCGCAATCGTCCTTTACAGGCCAGCTTCCACTCACCAAGGACATTCTGGACAGAAGAAGAATCAACAATAATATTTTTCTCTGGACATATTTTGCATGTTGTTAGGTCAATAAACTAACGATTAAGAGGCAAGACCTTGGAAGACCCTATTAAAAGTCGTTCATATAATAGTCCAGTTACAGTACACGTGTTACCTGTTTTTTCAGCAACCTACGCGCTTTAAAGAGTATTGTTGTTGCCGTGTGAGACTGAAACGGGAGCATCCTCAAGTGTTGATCGACAGACTTATCAAAGAGAAAACGAGTTTTATGGCACGATGCTGAATAATTCTCCCTATATCGCGAGCGAATGATGACAATGACCGACACCGCCTTCCAGTGCGGAGTTGCGGGTAGTTTGGATTTTGATATGAGGGGGACTTTCACTGCGCGGCCCTCATCATCTTCCGATCCATAATGTTCTAATAACCGGAGGAGGTCATGATGAAAGGAGACAGATTTGGATGCAACCACTCATCAGGCCCCCATTCTGTCTTCTACATGCCTAATGTGTACTGGCCTCTCGATACTCACTTGGATACCACAGCGGTGGCAGTTTTAATTAGGTCACCAACAAAAAGAGGGAGCCAAAGTCTGACTCTTATTTCCGAGGGCAGGATTATCTTGCTAGCCGACAGTCTTTCCAAGTGCGATCGCTGAGGATTTGCGGGTACTCAGTTCCGAGCTTTCTTTGCGCTCCCGTCAAACACCAATGGTAAAAGATTTTCAAGCCGTCCTTCATATCAGTCACACAGAACCTATTTCGAGTGATGGTAGTCTTTTTACCTGAATGAAAACATCCCTAGACTTCGCAATGACATGAATAACAAGCCAGTATTAGCATAAGCAATCAACCCTTTCAGCCTGTGTTGTTGGAATCATCCGTCAGTACAGGACCTTCTTGCAGGTCGACAGTTTTTGGTCAAAATCTGGAAGTCCTTCAAGGCGTCGACTGCTGTCCGGAGACAGCAAGAGGACTGTGCCTCTCACATTTTCGCCTAATGACGAGGAAAGCCGTTCCTCGTGCACTCCTGAAGACGTCGCAGCTTTTGACAATCAGACGTCATGGGTCTCGACTCCACGCATGATAGACATCAGTGGAAACTTCTCAGATCTCTGGCACAAAGGCCGCACTAAAAGGGGGTCATTGCAACAAGTCTCTGTCCTAAGTAGGAGTGTATTATCACGTCAGCTGGCAACCCTCCAAGCCACGACTATTTGTGTGCCATGGCAGTTTCTGGGCTGGGTCGAATGTTTATGGTAGAAAAACTCGGCCAGTAAAGTCTCCCGGATCGGCCTCCTCCTCTTTCGTCTCCCAAGTCTCAGTAGACTTCTCGAATCAAGTTAACCAGAAAGAAGAACAGGCACAATAACTGGCGGGATATGTAGTCACACGGGGTCTGTAACATTTACAGTCCACTTCACAGGACCGGTTTGTCCGGTATGCTGTAGAAACCACCTGCCAATCAGAGACGAATGAGGATTCCTTTAGCCCTATTGCGCAGCAAACATGCAAAAGCGCCACCGCATGTGTGGCTCCTCTGTTGCATGTGTGATCCGAACCTGTGACTATCACAGGACGTTAAACGCCGTCTCTTGTGGGGCTTCCAACCGGCGGGGGAGCTCAGACCTCGCAGTCAGCCCAGTGTGTGTTTATGTGCAGTGGCCGAATGACGGACTGAGGGTCAGGCTGTAGTAGAGCTTTCTTAACGTGACCTCTGGCATTCTCACGCATGTGAGATCCATGCCACCCATCCCTTTTTACGTGAAAGTCTGCTGCTTGTATTTGGGGGACCGGGTCGTGTGTGTGGCACGCGCAGACGGGGTCGATAGATATGTCACTCACGGCGTCCGTTCCTCGTACCAGACAGCTGGCCGGTCTGGACATTGAACGGGGCCTGGGAATGCGAAGGGGGAGTGAGGCCGAGTACTCAGCGCATTTGCCTCACTCTGAACAATTTGATGCGCTGGAGACAAATATGGTACGCTAAATTCCATGTTCTGGAAGGTTTTCAAGTGGTGGGATAACTCGAACATCGCAGGCAACCCAGTGTGTGTTTGTGTGAAGTGACTGACTGGTGGACTGTGAGTTAGGCTGCAATGGCTCCTTATTTACGTGGCTTCTATGGCACTCCCACATCGTAGGATCCGAGCCGAGTGTGGTTCGATGCCTATAGGTGGTTCCAGCCGCGAGAGCCACCTGCGCCATTTCCCACTTCCGGTCTTCTTGGCTACGTCACGGCACCGGGTCCAGGTGGAGGAGGGGGTGAATGTGGTAGATGCTGGGCAAGTTTGCTGTTGCAGTAAAATATTTCACACTCAGGTTACCATCCCAGTCCTCATCTTGCTGTGGAACACAAGGTGGACATAGGTGAGATCGGAGGTCGGCTGCAAAATGCTGCTGGCAGTTTATGAATATTACGTGGTTATTTCGCTGTGGTTGATGGACTTCGGCCCAAATATTTATATCAACTTTCGATCTGAGTCTGCAAGTCCAAATAGACTGATTTACGCTAAGTTAGCTATCAATTTTTATGCGGAAATTAAAAAAGCCGCAACAATAACTATAATGCAGGCAGACAAAAGCATATTTTCATGACAGCAAACGATTATGCAATCAGCGACAAAGTTGCATCTCAGACGACGGAGTGAATTTTCATCTAGAATACGTCTGGATGAGTGGCGGGCTGAAGACAAAACTTTCTACTCCTCAGTAATATCACACCTAAGGTTAAGTTTGATTGAGATTGATGTTATTTGTCGGAAAATACTTTGCGTATAGTTCCTATCCGAAAGCAAACTCCGCCTCTTAAAGATAAAAAACTATCTGATTATGAACAGACAACCCGAACATAAACGGGATATTCCAGAGGGGGAATTCTAAGTACCTAACCATTGCTTTGGTCTGACATCAGTTTGAATCGTGGAGAGGTAGTATTCACTGCGGTATGTTTATTTGATTTCCGATGTATCAGACAACGGGCGTAACTCTTCTGAAGGGAAAGCCCGTAGTTTCGATGGACAACTTTTCGCTGGTAACCATCATGGTCATGGCTGACGTCCTTGTTTAAGACTCCGTTGCCCCGAGGTCATTCACCCTTGCAGAGAGGGATTTCAGACGCACTGACCAACTTCAACCTGCGTCCACAGATTCACATCTGCCTGCGCGCCAGTGGAACACACCCCTCGGCCGCGAAAGCAACACAAGCCACTTGAACATCGCCGCCCCTCAACAAACACTACTTCAGATTGCCATACAAACCTAGTGAAGCAACTAGCACCACTGCCTTTGGGACTCTCAGACGTGTCTAAACGCAGTTAACACCAGCCCATGCTTCGCCAGTGACCACCGCCGCCTCAGGGTCCTTTATAAAATAAAGCCCTTAGTCTGGTGACTTCTGCCTTTTCTCCAACTTAGGACTTAACCTGATAACTGTAGCGTTTTGAGAACAGTCTCATTCGGCATAGCCGCCATAAGGCTCAGCTAGGATGGAGGAGTCCGCTGATAGTGGAAAACGAAATTGTCTACGCGCCGACTGGCTATGCAGGAGTTGTACCAAAAGTCCAAAAAGTTCCGAAAAGAAGGGTTGTAGGCAACGGTATAGAAAAGGATCCCAGTTAACAGTCAGCAGACTGTGGATCGGGCCATACGTGATCTTTGGTAACGGGCGTTTTATGGGTGGGGCAGCACGCTAGACAGTAAGCTGACAAAATGAAATAAAACACAAAATTGCCTGAATTTGTGCCGAAAGTCATATCCTGCGCTATTGTAGTCATTTTGTAATGAGTTGGATCTCTACATGAAGTCCAAAAGAAGTGCATTCAAAAGCCAATATGCTAGCGAGTCCAAAATACTATAGGATTATGCCGCATATTAATCAATATTACAATCCCACCGAATAAATCATTCCAAATCGAAAACGCATTTCAGAATTTTGGTCAACATTTCATGAGATCGGTCACACACTGTATAGTACTATCTCCGGGCAGTTCGAATCAAAATCAAGGTAATCAGGGGGTAAATTGACTGTATTCGTTTAAAAGGACGAAATTTCAAAGTATAATGCCTTGATGTTGGTAATGAGGCACCGGAAAACGCAAATATTACGGCCAAGAAGTCGTTATTTGGGCTGAGGAAGTTGCGGACTCTGGAACACTGAAGTTATGAGTGCCCTAACATAGTCGCAGTTCTGGTTCCAGGACGGAATGTGGGTGACTCGAATTCGTAATTGAAATTCCAAGTCTTCTGTATAGTGTAGTGCAACCACTAATCTACCTGCAAACTTATCCGGCTTTACCACAGGTCCTCGTCTGGAGAGGCCCGAAATGAATGCTGCTATCAATTTCTGTCTGCAACAGGAGGTCCAATTGGGCGTTGTTCCCAACTGCCTTTAGATACTCCCAACTACAGTCTAGGAGAGGTAGTTCCGTGGCTTGACTTATAGAGCAGGTAAGTCAAGTGATCACTGACCAACTGGTCTTTGTGCGATCCTATGTCCGCCCGATTTGAGTTGTCTGATAATGGAAACGAGTTCAAAACTTAATTCCAGCCCTCCTTTTCTGTTTGTAACATTTCTGAAAAACATGACAACTTCGGCATCTGCTAATAGAAGCGTGCAGACGAGTTCCAGGAAGTAGTCGCGAAGACACGATTGGTGGAACAGGAGCTTCATTAGCCTGACGTTTCGGCCTCCCACTGGAATCCATCACCAGAGACAGTCAGACAAGGGCAGTGGATTGCCCAGGTGACCATTGCAAACGACGACGTTCGCCGCCTGTCCCGCGGAGTTGGGATAATTGCTTCAGATTACGGCAACGGTATAGAGAAGGACCCCACTTGACTGTCAGTAGAGTGTGAATCGTGCCATACGTGATTTATGGTAACAGGAGTTTTATGTGTGGGACAGCACGCTAGACAGTAAGCTGACAAAATGAAATAAAACACAAAAATTGCCTGAATTTGTGCCGCTAGTCTGATCTTACGCTATTGTACGACAACGGAAATGAGAGTAGTAGTTAAACAATAAGCAAAAAGTAAATTCCACAAAATAACAGATTGTGAGTTAAGGTGTGAGGCCGTGGAAAGTAACCGTCGTTGGCAGTGTAATTTTTGCAATAGCCTGCAAATTCATGCCAAGCTAAGACCCCTTATGACGTGATCTACAGTCTCCTGAAAGTTAAGTAGGGCCCTTCTCTATACCGTTGACGTAATGACTTTTGCGGCATGGCCAGCATTTTCTGTCATTCGTTTTACACTGAAAACAGTACCTGTAACTAAAAAGTCAGCACGAAAAGGGCCGTGATCGCCTTTTCTGGTATTCGTACTCAAGAGGACTCCAAACGCAACAGAGTGTTAGCACAATATCTTCTCTCCGTTAATTTGCACTGAAAACCTATTTCAAAAGCGCTGTTAACATTCTCTGAGGTAGTTCAACTACTGTACCTAAAGACGAGGATACCACGGTCACCCCGAACTTAAGAAGAGCAGACACATTCCCGTGACGATCCGACCCATAAAGTGAGCAAATTAAGAACGTATTAGAGCATGCCCAGGCAGTCCAGTTTGGAGTTTAAAAATTAGCATGAAGGTTATGTATGCTTACGGCTAGCTAAGTAATGCAGTAACTACTGGCCTTGAGTAGGGCCTTATGTCTGAACCGAGCTCTTGGCCACGTGCTTCTGATTTGGACAGTCCACTTTGCATGCAACTCCCCGGACACAAACATCCTGGGGATATCGCAATTTCAGTGGTGTGACCTACATGCTTTAATTCGGAATCAATGATTCGGAGGGTCGAAAATTGGTGGATAGACTGCCTATACCTCCTGCTCAAACTACTATTAAGGAAATTCCTAACAGGTCCAGCAAGCTTTGTTTCGTTCTGTGGCAAAAGAGAGGCTGCAAAATCCGATCCAGCTACAACTTTTATCTGACGCTAGTTTTCGAGAAAGGCGAACAACAATGGCCAGGATGGGTGCTTGCCTTTCCAACTAGTCTGACCTTGTCAGAGTAATAGTTTACGATGGACTGGGAGACACATCTGCTAGTTTGCAGGTTAGAGACCTGCCCTATGACGAAACACTTCTTTCCCGCAAAGAGAACAATCACATTAATTCCGTCAATATCTTCTTGCTTTATTTCAGCTTTTAATCCTGAATCGACCAGTAAATGGGCACTACAGATGGCTGAAAAACGAGCCCCAATCTTCACGATGTCCCGGACTGCAGTATTGCTGACATCCTATTCCTCGAAAATCCTCGTATTCTGTTTCTTGTTACCTTCGCCCTGGTGTTGAGCATTTGCTTGGCGGTAACAAAGGCAACGGTATAGAGAAGGACCCCACTTGACTGTCAGTAGAATGTGGATCGTGCCATACGTGAGTTATGGTAACAGGAGTTTTATGTGCGGGGCAGCACGCTAGACAGTAAGCTGACAAAATGAAATAAAACACAAAAATCGCCTGAATTCGTGCCGAAAGTCTTGTTCTACGCTATTGTACGACAACGGAAATGAGAGTAGTAATTAAGCAATAAACGAAAAGTAAATCTCACAAAATAACGGATTTTAAGTTAAGCTGTGAGGTCGTGGGAAGTACTGGTTGTTGGCAGTGTAATTTCTGCAACAGCCTGCAAATGTATGCATAGACAAAGCCCCATATAATCTGATCCTCAGTCTACTGACAGCTAAGTGGGGTCCTTCTCTATACTGTTGCCGGGTTGTAAAACTAATCATCATACAGCATAATCTCGTAATAATTCAGTTATCTCGGAATTCCGGCTGTCGATCGAACTTATTTTTCGGTTGCATGCAAAAACTTTACTTTGCAGAAATTAATATTTTTGTAGCATGGCTTTTTCTCATGCATTTTCGATGCCCTTAAAAATGGAATCGTATTTCGTGGAAAGCAGGCATAAAAATATTTATTCTCCTGTTCATTCGGTAGTAAATTACGTTTTCTCCAAATTTTATGCTTGGATAAAGGGTATAATTTGGTTTTAAAAACTTTTCCGATTGTCGAAACATTTTGAACCACCTGCCGTTACCTTTGAATGGAGGGTTTCCAAACTAGCACCTGTATATTTTCTGTGTACGGACATCCATATATTTCTGTGTCTTCTTCCAATTTTATAATCGAAGGAAGGGTATGATCCGGTTTTAAAAAAAATCTAATTGTGAGATTTTTTAATAACATGAAATGGCCATTCATAAAACGTCATGTCGTGCATTTACCAATGGGGTTTGTTAAGGCAACAATAGGGTTCAACTTCACTGAACATATAGTCTCATCTTAATAGCGTGGAGAACTGCATGGTTTTCCGTGCGCGGAAAATATGCGGCTTTTAGTTTTGAAATTCCAAATGCAAGTGTAACAGCAGGTCGGGGTTCAAAATTATTCGGGAATTGGAAAAGTTTTTGAAAGCGGAATTATACCCTTCCTGCAAGTATGAAATTGGAGATGTAATTTTCTATCAAAGGAGCAAAGGAATGAATCCTTTTGCGCATATTTTCCATGAAATATAATTGCATTTTTAAGGACCTCGAAAATCAATGAGAAAAATGCATGATGTTTAAGCAGTCATTATTTGCAGAATATAGTTTTGCATGCAGTCGGAAAGAAGTTTGTTCAAAAGCCGGCATCCTGAGGTAGCTGGATTGTTACAGAATTACGCTGTATGGCGGTTAGTTTTACAACCCTACTCAACTAATCTTTTTGAAACGAAAACGTATTTCGGAGTTTCGGTTGACATTTCCTGAGTTAGGCCACCTACTCTAGTGGCCCGAATTTATGTTGACAAGGCAAGGTCTAGCTGCATTAGTTGTCATAATATCCTGCCTGTTGTGGAAGCGCACTTGTGCAGCTATATAAATGTAGTAATAAAGCAAAGTATTTGGACTACAAAACACAAGTGGCACTGGTTAGTCTACGCTTGGTACTAGAAATCTACTAGACAGTTCAGATTGCACTTCCCAGTCGTGAGTCCTCTAAAACAGCACTGCACTGAGGACACCAGTATTTCATAACTGAAGGTCAGTACTGTTTCTCGAAACGCCAAACGCCAAACAGACAGATCTCAGCGAACGCTTCTTCCTCTTCTGACCAGATGTAATCCTAGGAACATTTGGCTTACTGTATAGTCCTGAAGGTCTTGTTCATCAAGCACTGTTTCTCGATCCTCAGAGATATCGGATGAGTTCGGTCTCAGGACTGCAATTTTGTTAGTTTCACCTGTTTTCCGGTCGGCAATGTCCGATTCGGAGAAAATAGGTTTTCCGGCCAGTAAAAGTGCTCGCCATTGTCGAAATAGTGAAAGTGGAATTAGTCTGAAGATGGAAAAACCGAAAACATTGTGCGGAAATGACGATATACATGCTACTATTACCTTTAACAATGGGCGCCTGTTTACTGGATATAGTTCCTACGTTATGGAGTGAAGAAATTCTTTATAAGGATATATAGGCAGCTTCCTTCGATTTCGGATTAAGAGCGAAAGCAGGTAACTTGGACTTTAAAGGCAATTTACGTGAAAAAATGGACCGATAACGAGGTCTACCTTTGAGGTTATGCAAAATAGAAAAAATTTAAGACAAGAACTTAATAAACAGTCAAAATTTAGAGAAAAACTTAAAGGATGTTTCAAATTTTGAACCACAAATACTTTAAAAAACAGATCTATCGAAGAACCTCAGTAAGAGATAGATCACGGCTTAGTTGCAAACAAAAGCAGCGTTATGCTTCGACTGATGCCAGGTCCATGCAGACCCTGGAAAATGAACTAATGTTTGAGCAGAAAAACAAGGGGTGTCGGCGTAAAAAAACAGTTCAGTTTCAGTAAAATAACAAACTAGAGGATCGACATGAAAATATGGAAGCTAGAAATGTAGATAGACACCACAAGTTAAAGAGCCTTATGTGCGGACAAGGAGGGGGGTTACATGTATGCAAAATAGCATCATCGACTAAAACGAGAGGGGCTAGGATGGCAATTTCTGACTTATTAGCCATCTTCAGCCAGCCATATCTAGCCCCAAAGTGTGCAATACCTGGGGCTCGATTCATTTGGAGTCCAATGACCTAAACGCTGAGTCCAAGGCGCGTTGTTCCAGATTTCATACACCCCGGGATTAGGTATGACTGGCGGACGACGGTTTATAAGCCAGAAATGACCATTTCAGTCTCCCTTTTCTTTGTCGGTGGCATCATTCTGCCTGTATTACTCACCGCTGTGAAGTTGCTCTCGGAACTCGAGAGAGAGCTCCAAGACACAGGGCGACGAGTGAGCTCCGTAGCGCTATCGGGGATCACCCCTCCATCATTATATATAATTTAAAACAGGCAGTAAGTAAAATAATCACCGGTTTTTTTTCCAGCAAAGGATTATAGCATACGCTTCTGAAAAAAGTACCATTCCAGAATTTTCATTACCTTCAGACTGGCATGCCTTATGCCGCAGCGCCAATTATCGAACAAGAAAAAACCCGGAGCAGACAAGCGTCATCAGAATCGAACGCAAAAACGAGCTGTCTTGCTGCGTAGTAGTATAAATGTAAGATAAATTAGACAAATTCTAGCATTTCAAAGACCATCCAGACGAACAGTCTGCTTTGTCGTCTTCGTAGTTCATAAATGGCATAAAATTGAATGCACGCAATGTACGCAACATAGTAACGCCCTGCGTGACTCGAAAAAATAGTCGTAATAGGTTCGTTCTTTTAAAGCTAATATCAAAAAGACCTTCTCTCCGACAAAGCTTGATAATATTGTTGTTACTGACGCATGCCATCTGGCATTCAAAGTGATCTGAACAGACATCTTTTAGAAAGGCAACATTTGCGGAAGCAAACTTGGAAAACTGTGCCATGCTCTTTAAGCAAAAAGGCTCATGATTAGAAGTAGTCTTTTTAAAAAGGATTAAAATTACTGTTTACCGATAGAGATCAAAATAAAATTGTGATTTCTGTGTTGAGGTTGGGGCAAAATGTTGTTAAGGAAATAAAAACCCAATTTTAACGGACATCCCATTTAGTCCGGTTTGGAACGTTTAGACTCGCAAAGACTTGTGGTGAAACTTGTTGCATTAACTACCAAGTTGCGAAACAATGGCAGCTCACGATCTTTTGGCGTGAAGATATACAATAACGGTATATTTAGGAGGAAGCAGAATGATTTTCTTAAAAGAAAAGTAATTGAATTCAAAGTATCCACTAGTTTATAACCTAAAAACGTGTAGGGACCGCTTCATTAACAAACCTTCCAGTCATTTCACGGTATTCCCCGATTTTAATCGCAAAATCGACTATTGGCAGGACAATTTCTGCCCTGATTTGAAGAAGATGCCGATTGTATTTTTCAGCCCTACGTCGATCCCGTTCATCTTTGATTTTCTTTGCCAGTTCCTCGGCCTCCTGCTCTCTCTCCAGCCTCTGTTGCCTCAAAGATTCCTATAATGGCCAAAAACAAAGATAGCCCGGGTTTCAATATCAGAGCGTTAGTATCTGTGAGGCAGAAGTTAGCCAATTTTTGGAAGAAAAGATGGCTCCAGTAAACACGCAAAAAACTACGAGTTTGATAATGTACATAAAGCAAAGCCCGTAACCGGAAGTGTTCATTTGTGTATGTAGTCGGGGGCTTTCACTGTGATGCCTGGCGTCTTCGTTCAGTGCCCGGCTGCGTCAAGGTCTTTCCTGTGTCACTTCGAATACCGCGAACAAGGACAACATAGTGAGCCCCACAGTATGGCAAACGCAGGACGATGACTTGTACATGAAGTAGTTTATAGTAATAACAGACTTGCACGGCATCTGCCTCGCTCCCCCTCCTCTCCCACCTATCTGGGTGCGGTGACAAGATGGAGTCAGGACAACCGGATGCGGGATCGGACGCAGTGCCTGACAGAGCCCAGCAGTTCGTCTAAGCATGACACACACAGTCTGGTGACGGGGTTTGGTCCTGCGGTCTCACACCTGACCAATATCATATTGGTCAGATAACAAAAACAGTTTTAGCAGATGCGATTACGCTGACTGTACGTGTATCACGTGTTTGCGCCTGCCTTACTATTTCATTCAGGAGAGCGATTATGCCTCGGGGTGAGTGATGTTTTGCCGTCTTCGGCTACATCAGGTGTCAGTTAGCACGCTCTTCCCTGCGCCGGCTTTGAGCCCTGCTTGCGCTCTGTTAAATATCTGAATCCAGCGGGTGGCTAAGTAGGTTTGCTAATAGGATTGGCCAGACGGATGGGCACTTCGTCGGTTACACTGTAGTGGCCATGTACTGCCAATTGACACGCGGTTGCCTTCGTGACCTTCCAGTTGTGATTGCGTCCTTCTAATCATCTCAATCCAACGAGTGGCTGTGTCGCGGAGAGATTGTGTACACGTCACCTTCGATTACATCCGGCATCGATTCCCATGCGCTTCCCTGCGCCTGTTTCGAGCTCTGTTTGCGCTTTTCTTCTCTTCCTAATCCAGTGAGCGGTTAAGTTCTGTAAGATAATTAAAATCGATTTTGTAAGCTAACCATATGGTATCAATCGAGTGGGACTGCAGGAACAAGCTTCGCCAGCCTGGTTCCCACACAATGGACGAGGTCTTTCACAGAAACAATGGGACGGCTCACATGTCACATTCAGAAGGAGAAATTACCGCCTGTCTCCCAATCCTGAGAGGGCCGAGCTATCCTGGCAGTTGGCGAACTTCGAGGCCCGTGAGACCGTTTACAGTGAGATATACGACAGTTCGACCATCGATTTCGATGATGTCCACCGTGTGCCCCACAGACTGCATTGTGGGAGCAGGGACGGTGACTAACGCAGGGGTTTATAGTGTCAGTAGACTTGCGTAGCATCTACTTACACCCTCTCCTCCTCCCCCGCCTGAGCCCGGTGTCAAGACCAAGTCAAGAAGACCGGAGACGGGGGAGGCCGCAGGTGGATGGCTCGGACGGATCCTCGCCTTGGCGCTCCACTCCGCACCCCCTTGGTCCACACACAAATGACCAGGATTTTGACCACAAAACAATGGGGTGGTGGCAGTGGTCCAGCTGTGCGACGAATGCTGACAACAGGGTCCGCCAGCGCACCCCGCAGAATGTTGGCATTTGTTATTGCGCACAGATAACGCCTGCCAGAGTCCGATGTGGCTCCCGTGTTGGTCCAGCGCATCTAACACGGGGCCCGTTTGGAGGGCAAACAGTGAGATATACACCAATCCATTCACCTACACTTTCATAGGAATATTCAAACGTCACAGAAACGTTTGGCAAGGGCGGTTTATTCCACTGATGAGCGGTGATGGGTCCGAGTTATAAACATAGTCTTCGTTAATGAGAAATCTATGGGACCAGGCAAATGTCAAAAACAGCAGCAGCTATTGTCAATAAATGCAACCTGCCTGTTCCCGCTCCATGATCAATTTAAAGTTTTCTTCTCTCTTCTGCCTCAGTTGGTTCTCGCGAATAACTCGATTTGCGATAATTGTCTCTTTCTCTTGATGCAGTTGTTTAAGTTGTGTTGACAGGCGCTTCTCCAGCTGCGATCGACGTTCCAGTTGCTCGGCAATTATCCGATTACGCTTCTCCTCCTGCAACGAGGAGTACATTTTACACAACGTCGACATGCCTACTGATTTTGTGTCAGTAAACATTATCTATTTAAGGATTTACCCGCGGGGGGTTCGAGGACTAGCATTGATAAAAGCTGAGAAGCATTTCTGCGCCGCTCAAGGTTTTTAGGGGATATTTTAAACCAGCTGGTTAATTTCGAACCTGGTGAATGTGATGAAGTCGCGAAGCATTCAGGAGAACAACACGACGCCTCTGCTCTCTGACCTCTCTGGTACGATGTTGTTCTTCGGAGTTCCGCTTTACTTCCTTAATGTAATCCACCGCCATTTGTTCCGGCGGCAAAGAGGTGGTCTTTTGCAGTTTGTCGACTTCAAAATCACCGCGATTCTGGGGTTCATCCTTTCGCAGGTTTAGGATTTGATGTCTGATTTGGTCATT
The DNA here is from genome assembly GCA_902702965.1 of Spirometra erinaceieuropaei. Taxonomy (NCBI): domain Eukaryota; kingdom Metazoa; phylum Platyhelminthes; class Cestoda; order Diphyllobothriidea; family Diphyllobothriidae; genus Spirometra; species Spirometra erinaceieuropaei. Next base: position 184,289 of record CACRXP010000640.1, read on the forward strand.
GCGTTGGAGTTTTTCATCGAAGCCATCCAAATGCTTCAGCATTGCCTGGACAAGAAAAGAGCTTAAATGGCATCTTTTTGGGAGCGAAGATAAAAAGCTAATGCCAGTTTTTGTGCGCCGATATTTGCTGAGCATTCAAACCTTTCAAAAGGGTCATCTCATGATTTACCTGGAAAATAATGTATGCATTGTATTTGGTTTTCTATTTATAATTGGCATTACCTCTCCTTCTGATATAATTTTTTCTGCCTTCTTTTGATCACGGTAGAGTTGGCTAAGCTTCCTGGTGACCAGAGGCTTAGTATTTTGTGTGCTCCTTCGAAAAGTAGAAAAATAACCGTCTCAGAATAAAAAGGTGGGAAAAAGTGGACGTCAGGTCGAACAGACTACCAGTTTTCAAAATTTGAACATTCAACTAAGATAAAAAGCGCGATGTATTCAGAGATAACTCCTGTAAGCAATGAGTCTCCATTCTTAATTATTTTTCATAATATGGCAAATGACGAGAGACCCGGACTGTAGTGCAAGACAGAGATAAATGTTCCGTATTCCATCTGGCAAAAAGGCAATCTCAGCGACTACTGAATTATTTAGTATTGTGCATGCTTGCACTTTTCTTGGATGACGAACAAGAATGACATCTAGGATAATCATAACCTAAGGTTGTACGCCTTGAGTAAAACTTATTCCAAACCCCCAAAGTAGTTTAGTTTGAATCACCTCTCAACTTTTAAAAACACCGAGACAAGTCATTAGAGACAATGCATACTACTGTAAATTTACTAGGCATAAAACTTCGACGTTTTGCTGAAGTTAGTCGTGATCGGTCAGGTTTTCGCCCCAAAAGTCTAAAACGGACCAAACAAATCCAGCCCAAACGAAATCGCAAAACTAACTCTCTACACCAATCCAATGGGCAGTTCCTAGTGCACGTTTTAGAAAAGGCTTTACTAAATCATTACGGAAATTTTGTAAATCTGGAGCTTCCGCAAGAATAAAAAACTAAGGTTTTTATAATTAAAAAGTCAAGAAGAAAAAGCTTTGTTCCAAAAGACTTTCGGAATTTAAATTTTTCCGGGAACGATCATTAACTTTGCAGAGTTTGCCATCAGATGCAGGAAACATTTTATGTGGCACTTTTTGAATATCGTTGTTGATGAAGGAATAGCTTTCAAATAAACTCAGTCCCCAAACCGTCAGTTTAGAGATTTATATCAAACAATAAGCTGTATTGAAGAGGGCAAATAGAACTGCAATAAATGTTCGTATTTAGTTTAAACGTGATATTGGCAGGATAAGAAGAACTAAATTATTTTAAAAATAGTCAAAATTTATCTGTGTGCGAGCATTATACTTTCCAGTTTCACTGTAATACATACGGAACAATGCATACGATAATCTTGAAGTAAATATTTAACTTTATGGCTTGTAGAAGGAAGCATGGACAGGCTAGAGAGACTGGATAAAGGGCTACTGAGTGTCAGTTTAACCTGCAAAATCGGAAAGCAGCTCATGCCACCTGCATAGATGTACTTTACTTTTATCGGTATTCGACGGTTGTGGTTAAATTTTTTAAAATGCGCATAAAAAACGAAACGTTTTTCGCATATTTTCCAAGTTTGAATGGACCAATTTTAGCTGAATACGACTAAATAAAAGTGGCATAATTTGTCTTTTTTCAGAATAATCAAAAACAACAAGATTCTTTTTCCAAGCTCACGAAAAATGGACTGTTTTAAAGTCAGAAATGAATTCTTTAGGAATGTAAGGTTTCCCAAATTCAGCCAAAATCATATAATTTATTTTTAAATCGCTTTTTGAAATTCAACAAACACACTTGCAGGATTTTGCTGAAGGATATTTTTGACCACTGTGAGCTTAGTGGAGCATATTCACGCACTAAGAGTACGAAGGTCGAGCAGTTTTGCAAGATGCATAGTTGATTCTAATGGTCCATAAAATGGAAACACAAAGTTTGTTCAAATTTGTATATAGACGGCATTCAATAAACATCCTTATAAGTGGCGAAAGGTTTTGTCGAATTAAACACTATACATTTATGGTTTATATTCTACTTAAACGTTTCTGCAAAAATCGCTGAACTGTAATTGCACAGGGCAAAACTAAAGCCTTTAACTATTGCTGTCAATTTTAAATTTGAATTTGCTACTGAAGTTTGCAACTGCTCCCCAAGGCACCGAGGAGCATGCCCCAGCATTTCACTTTGGTAACACGATTCACAAAAATCAAAGCATATTTTCAATTTTACTCTAGTTCTTTCATAATTTTTGACTGTGCCAAACGAAGCGCTCTGCTACGCTGAAGGAGTGCATGGCGCCGAAGCTGCACATCTGAATTCCGTTGCTGCTCCTGTTTTGCTAATTTTTCCTGGATGCGTACTTCACAGGCTTGCCGCTGTTGCTCATAAAATTTTTGTAAATTGTCCAATATGACGTCAGAATCCCGGGGGACAAGCTTTCGAAGTTGCTAAAAACAGTAACAGAATATACGGTTCAGGTTTACGAATGTACGTTAAAATAGAGGCTAGTAAATATCCGTCAGAAAGTATGATCTTGATGACTGAAGTATTATAGTTCTTCAAACGATATTTGTCCATGATGGTTGTATATTTCCACTTAAATACTATTGGTTTATTAGGGAATATTAATTGCGTCTCTCGAAAATGAGCAACTGAGGGCATTCTGATACTAAAAACGAATGTCAATGTGTCGCGTTAGCATACTTTGGACTTGCACATTACTCATACCTATAGGCTGCATCCTGTCGACTAAATTCTTATGATATATGAGCTAGATCCTAATTCTCATTCTAAAATAAGTGACGTATGTTTAGATTTTCTCGTTTCTAGGAAGAGTGTATTTCAGGACTATTAATGCATTCCGTATTAAATACAATCTGTAAAAATATATAGAAATGCAATTTATCCTGCCTTTCCAAGCGGGTCAAGTAAAAAACTTTCTACACATGTTCAGGGCCGATTAGTGTCTGGATTCGCAAAGGTGTGCTCAAACCTAAAGTCGGGGTAGGAAATATAATTCCTGACAAGACTCACTGCTTATTATTGTTTAAGTAAATACTTGAGACTGTTTGAAACGACGTGCAGTGTAAGAATGGCGCCTTAGTAAACTAACTGACCGTGCATTTTTTATTTTCGTTTTTGGCCACTGATATCCCATAAAATCAACTATGATTAGAGTTTTTCATGCAATTCGGATCAATTGCCCATAGTGGTTCCAATTGGAGCCCGAAAAACGTGTCATCATGACAACATCCTAGATCCATGATGTAACAGCAATAAGCCAAATCATTTGCGCAGGAATCCAGTACCGAGATACACATAGAGAGTCTTCTGATTGTTAGTGTTTGTGTTGTGTGATTAATAATCGCTCCCAACGATCGTTTACACACTTGAGACTGTTTATTGGCAATTTGTGGAACTTACACAGTTAATCTGCTGATATTGATGGAGCTGGGCTAAATTGCCTGTCTTTAAGACCATATTTCAGGTGCATAAATAAATTTCTAAAGAAGCTAAACACTTTGTAAGTTTGAACTGTTAACGTTTTTGCCACTTCAATAATAAAATTGTGCAACTAGAAAAGATTTTACGTTGCAACGAACGTAATACACTTTTTAATATTGGTTACATTATTTCGCTCAGTTCCATTTGGTAGTCAACAGATGAATATACATTAACTACGTTCACGTTCCTTGTGATTATGGGCGCAGCGATGTAAAAATAAGGGGATTGTGCGAAAGTTTATCAGTCAAAGGTCGAGCATAGTTTGCACATCATACAGCAAGAGCTGTTAGGGGTAGTGCAAACAAGCGAACTGACATTCAAAATTATTTCTTTATGTGTTGTATAAAGGTAGAAAGTACAATAAATATACGTTTGCAAGGTCTCTTTGATCCTCTGTTTCTGGCTTGCAATGAATTTGGTTTATCACTTGAATAAGTATTAACCAACTGATAGAGACATTTTGAACGATTTTGATAACAAATTCGTTGCTTCCCAGTAAACATGAAGGCGACTAGGGTAGAAATATAAATTGGGATTTTTAACCTACTTTTTATAAACAGTACGGTATTAACATATTGTCGGACAATACTCTAAATATTTGACTATTGGTTTTAAATTTTGAAGCATCTCTTACCAACACAAAGTTTGAATTTTCTTCATAGTCGACAGGCAAATTTCTTTCCGAAGAAAGTTGTTTCAGAGAATGAAGGGAGATGTTAAGTTTCTGCTTTAACTTCAAGGCGACGTATAGCTTGTATAGTAATTCCGCGGCGACCATTGGTTTCATGTTTATGACGTCAGCGATAAAACGAGGCGTTGTTGTTATCCCCAAAACATTAAGGATAGGTCGTATTCTATCGAAGTTTCTGATCTTCGCCTCATTGCTTCTGTTACTATAAAGACTTTAAAAATTAACCTACGAAGAATCGAGGATCACAGTCATGTCGGGCAAAAGGTTATATTCATGCAGGAGAAGGGCAATACAGTATCCATTCGACAACCGTTCGCATAAATTTCCTCGATCTAAATTGATGTTACGTTTAAGAAAAAAACACAAACTAAATTCAGTGTCAAGAAGAGTCGCAGCCCACTGACACAGTTCGTCAGACATTCGAAAAGGTACAAACTTTAAGCACTCAGCAAACCTTCGATTGAAAGACATAAACAAAACAGTTGAGTTGTTATTGTCCCGAGGTTAAAGTGAACGTTGCTCGTAGGTTGGGGTGACTCTGGTGCACAGATGACTGTTTCATTAATTAGACACTTATTTATCAAGGATGTATTTACTAGGCGAAGACAAATACTGCAATTGGCAGATGACTTGGGAAGGCTGTTGAAGGGAGGGAAAGGTGTATGAGTGATGCGGAGTCCAGAAAACGCTCAGCATATTGGTGTCTGTCTAACAGGGGCTGTGCTTATGTGAGAGCTCAAGCTAAATAGTTGATTGCTGGGCAAATATGCCAAATTAAGAATTGGGAAATATGCAACCAACATGAAGAAAGTCGGTTTATTTTGGGAGGGGTGGGGGAATCAAAAAAGGAAGGGACAAACGATACAACAAAGTAAAAATAAATTGAATAAGATTAAGTGAGGCATAGCACATGCCATAGAAAAAGGCCTATAATTAAACTAGCGAATGATCCTTAAATGAGGAATACCGAATTTAATATTTATTTCCGCATCGCAGACTCTTCAGTTTCAAGGTGTAACACATCGGGATGCTAACCAGAGGTTAAGATGTGTTGAATTGTCTTCGCCAGCGATTAATGCCGAACTGGACAACACGGCCAACCTCTTCGCAGGAAAAGTTAAAGAACGAACAGTGACCCGTTATAAAAAAAGTGATAGAAGTAAGCAAAGCTAACAACATACTTCCTATACTAGTCCCTGTTTTATTATTTCAAATTAATTTTGAGATGTGCTTACAAATGTTAAAATCGCCGTTAGCGACTGTGGACACTCAGTCAGTATCGCACAAAAGCACCTGGATGCAGTTAAATGCACGAGAATTTTCGAATCCCAGATGTATGTATGAGTAAAAAATCGGACAAGTCCAGTACCAGAACCATTTCTTGGCTTTTGATCTCGTGCAAGAACTTATTCTCAGAGATAAAAGCGGCAACAGAAAGGGGGTGCAATAATAAAATATGAGCCAATCAAACACCAGTGATGCAGGTCTGGATGTGACTGAGTAGGGCTCTGTACCTTAGAATCAGATCGGTACATTGATTGACTCCGCGCCCATCCGAGGTCCAGAGTTCAATCAAATTTCAGCCTGCATTGCTTTTGGTACAGATGATTGTTTTCGCGTTTGCGACAATGAACACGCCGGTCGTTTTGAGGGTTTAAGCGCCCACTCGTGATAATTCGTCACTTTATGTTAGTGCATGTGGGACCCTCGTGTCGATCACGACTACCATTACTACTACTACTACTACTACTACTACTACTACTACTACTACTACTACTACTACTACTACTACTACTACTACTACTACTACTACTACTACTACTACTACTACTACTACTACTACTACTACTACTACTACTACTACTACTACTACTACAACTACTACTACTACTACTACTACTACTACTACTACTACTACTACTACTACTACTACTACTACTACTACTATTGCTACTATAATCGGTTGCATAGCGTCACATGCAGGCCAGTCCTGCCCGCCTTTTTCTGTTATTATTATTAGAGAGGGCACTTTTTCTCCTGTAGAATTCATCTGGTCATTTTGAAATTTTCAAGTGTTTTTTTTTCACTGCTCGCTCGTAATTCTTGTTAACGGACCACAAATTCAGAAACTATGAATTGCATTTCGTACAGATTCTGCCTACCTCGTCTAAAATTCTTATGTTAATGTATTTTTGCCTGTTTGGTGGGACTCCGGCGGGTGTTTGGTAAGAATTATTACAACAACAACAACAACAACAACAACAACAACAACTACTACTACTACTACTACTACCACCACCACCACCACCATCATCATCATCATCAGCAGCAGCAGCAGCAGCAGCGTCAACACCATCATCATCACCGCCCACCTCCGGCATTATGGACTCGGTCTAAGCTGGTCTCCATTGCGATCACACATTCACCCCATATATCGGTCTGGTCGGCCACTGGTGAATCCATCACACAGAAGCTGGCGAGCCAGTGACTGCGGCACCCGCATAAACTCGCCGCATACGTCTTAGCTGCCCTCCTCGCCCTCAAAACTTCACTTATCGCATGGGCCTATCCAGCCACATGTGTATCCACAGCAGCGGAATTAACCACAATGTCGACGGACATAGCACGCCTTCCACACCCACTATGCATGGCCTCGTCGTTCAACAATCCCTCCACGGCCCCACCACAATCACCATCCAAACGGCCTCTGACACTCCCAAACTATCCTGCCCACAGTGCCATCGCACATTCACTTCACGTATCGACTGCGTCGGTCACCTGCGAATCCATCGCACAGAGACAGGCGAACCAGTGCCTGAGTCCCCATCGTACGCCAGACGCCATCGCTTCAGCTACTCGCAATGCCCTCGCACATTCACTCATTCTATGTACCTGCTAGGCCACATGCGCATTCATGAAAACCTGCGGTAGACCATTCCTCAAACATACCACATCATCATATCTTTACCGCCAGCACCTCCAACACACATCAGCGTTATCCATCACGACAAAGTTCAAGCACACAATTGACAGCTCTCACGTAAGTCTAAAGTGTGCTTTTCGGCCCCCCGCTCAATTTGGCTCCTCTGCTGATGTGTGGCCTGAGTCTGAGACTATCCCGGCGCGCCCAGAGTCATGGTTTAGAAGGTTGACGACAGATACATCAAATCAATCCACACAGTCCGCGAAGTTGTATGTGGGCATACATGGAGAAGCAATTCGGTGGAGTGAAGGTCGGGCTGCGACGGCTCCCTGTTAAAGTTACCTCTGGTACTAACGCATGTGAGATGCAGGCCACCAAGCCCCTGTTATGTGAACTCCTGGCGCTCATGTTGGCGGGTCAGGTCGTGCATGCGGAACGCACACACGAGGCTGATGGGTATGCCAGCCACTGCACCATCTCCCGTAACAGATGTAGTGGACAGCGATAATGGCTACGTCGCGCCTCTCGCTAGCGCCTGCACCTACGTCCTAGCGACAGCCTCCTATGGCACGCACGTCTGCCCGACTTCGATTTGTCTCGTTGAAAGTCACTGTCTGTACCACTCATTCGGTCGGTTCTCTGCCTGCACCACGCGAGGCTTGTCACTACCTTCGCGTGGGCTCGGAGCCAATCAATGCAAATCCTATCGCTGATTGGTAAGACAGGCGGGAACAGTTTACAACACTAGAGTAAACAATCTGCAACGACAATTTTGCAGCGGCGATCTTCGACGACACAGGGCTGGTCGCTCTCGCCGGACGCATCCTCGTCCGGTTGCCAACTTTCCCCTTCCCTATTCTGTACAGAATAAAGTGTCCTAATCAAATGGCGTTCTTCTTCTGCTGCCTGAAGTTGTGGCGTACTGAGTGTACACCATCACAGCTTAGTCGCTACTCAGAAAACTGGCTGGTTCAATCAGCAACTGGGACCTGGGAATAGGAAAAAACGAGTGATGTCAACGACTCAGCACACTTTCACTATGAGCAATATGACGCGCTATCGTGGTGCGCTAAAAGCCGTGACTTGAAAGGCTGTCAACTGAAGAGATAACTTAGACCTCGCAGTCAGCCTAATGTGTGTTTGTGTGAAGTGACTGATGGTGGACTGAGAATCAAGTTGCAATGGCTCCTTATTAATATGGCCTTTATGGCACTCCCACATCGTAGGACTCGAGCCAGGTGTGGTGGGACACCTGGAGGTGGCTCCGACCGTGCGAGCTGCCTGCGTCCTTTTATACCGGTGATGCTACTGGTGCTGGTAACCCTCGGAATCATTCGGTAATCTGTAAAATTGCGACGTTCCCTTTGAGTGCGTTTGGGGTTTCTTTTTACGACTTTTTGACCTATCTCCGTTGAACGTAACAAATAGGGAGTTCGAGAGTGCACATCTAAATTTCCTTAAAAAGCGAACCGAATTGAACTGCACGACAATAACTTTCCAATTAAACCCTTTCAAAAATGGTCGTGTTTATAGAGAACTCCTCCTTTTCCCGCAGATTATCAAAGTGACATAAAGTACCACAAAGAGGGGATGACATGTGTAGTGGGGCAAGTGAAGTCTAAGTTGTGTGTTCTTGTCAGCCTGAAAGTCAGTATATTGACAAATACATGTAATGTTCATCCAGTACACTCTGGGCTGGGAAACCAAAGTCAGGATGTGAGGGGCGAAAGAGCGCATGCAAACACGAGAAGAAACGTGGAGACACGCCACAAATTGACCTTTCATGGAAGTTTTCCCCAATTCCCTTGATGACTATCCGCTTTGAATAGGCTTACATTCATCTTCATACAAGCGAAACGTATTTTGTTTATCTGATGAAATACTCGGGCTGTGACATATAACCTAGGCAATGTAATTTAGCGATACCAAGACTGAGACCCGAACGGAGGCCAAAGAAACCTGGGGATTTGCTATGTTTCGCAAAAATATAATGCATAGCGTGTTGTATGCCACATTAAGAACATCAATAGTAATAGTACATTTTTATTAAAGACCCTCGGGGTCCCATCATAGTAGATCATAAGAGACGTTCTTTCACCTGTGATATGCCCTTTGGGCGTGAATACAGTGTCGCAACGCTTATAAATCTTTTTCCCCCGTCTACCTGTCTTACGGGAATGGTAGAAGGAGGGGTTGTACGGGTGCAGCCTCTAAAACGCACACTGACAGGAAAAGCAGCAGATTCTGGACGTTTTAACATCATGCCTACTGAAAGTAATTAGTAGGCGTTTATTTTTAATTTCGGAGAACTCCGTCTCGCCGCGAATCGGTGTTGCGACACTGCTATCATACCGCCCTTTGTTTGATCCTAAAATTTGAGGCTGTGATTTGCCACTAAACTCATATGGACAATAATACTTCCGAGCGTGTTTTCTATAAATTTGAAATTTAAATGGGCATCGAAAGTCGGGACGAATGGTGCGAATTACTTTAACAGCCATTATTTGACGAGCGTGGTGCTTGCGTTCAGTCGACGAGGAGTGCATTCAAAAGCCAACGTAGGGGCGTTTTTAAAATATTGCGTAATCATCCTTCACAACAATCGATATCAAGATGCCACTTTTGTAATCCTCTCTGATTGAAACGCATTTCATAGTTTCGGTTAACAATTAATGAGATCGACCACCGACAACAACGTGCAAAATCAATAGCCCACACGCATGCCTCAATTATTGCATTTTATAGGATTATGGATTGGGCACACACATCCCAGTCTTTTACACGATAGTATCTGGAGAATTAGACTCATTGCTTCAGTTTCTGAAAGAATGATTCGCTTGCGTAGTTAATCACTATTCCCTGTCAAAGCCCTAGCATTGATTATGAAGAGGGGACCATCCAAGTTGTTAACGGACTGTAGACTTAAAAAGCATGAATAAAGGACTTTAGGCTCACATAGT
>CACRXP010000640.1:201303-225778 GCA_902702965.1 Spirometra erinaceieuropaei
GCCCATTTGCTCAAGTCTGAGGACGACCGGAGGAACCACCGTTAAAAACTTACTTGATACATTTTTATACTTTTCCCAAAGAACGTGTTTGTTTTATATATATATATATATGCATGTATAAGTATAGCCCAAGGAGTTCCCCAGATGGGTCTGATTCCTATTTGGCGAAATGCATAAACACTGTACCCGGCACTCTAGAATAGCACTGCCAGACCTGAAATTCGTTTTTAACTTTCCGGACACTTTCTTTGCCTACACAAACCCTGACACATTAAAAAGTCCTAAACACCTCACCAAACTAAATAAAATCTATCGTTTAGATGGGTTACCTACAGTTGTTTTCGATGTTGACAGTTTCTAGTCTCTTTGTTTTCAAAATGCATTTCATCTTTTGGTTTTTGGACAATCCAAGGACCGTTATTTTCCACAAAATTTCGACGGTGTTTGTTGGCCAGCATAAACTATCAACAAAACATTTACCGACACTAAAAAATGTTTAGTGCCTTAACATAAATGAACGAACTCTGGTTCGCTGGATTAACTTAAATTTTTCCAGACTTGTCTAGGTCTTTCAGTAGAGGGGTGATCCGGATGTTTGGGTCGGTAGTGCGTTATCCAGACGGCAGAACTACTTTTCACGGGGTTACTTCTGTATTTGTTTACGTGTGGATCGAGCATGTTCTAGCTATGGACAGACAGACCGGTTGTTGGTGTAGTAAATTAAACCCAGAACTGACACGGTGACCTCAGGCACCGTCTACGACAATTTTTCTAATGCGGGCGATAATTGTACTGAGTAGTCGTCATCGTCGCAGGCATCCCCCTGCCACCTCCTCCTATAAACAATGGTCACTGCCACAACGACAGGTCGGAATGAAGGAGAGCAGTCGCTGCGACTACATCTCCCCCCTCCCCCCACCCTGCGGGGCCTTAACGGATGACCCCTGACCAGCAGTGCGCCGCTGTGAACCCGTCGACGGCTGAAACTTGTTTGATTTCGAGACGTTAGGCACACACCGTTTCACTTAGGACCAAACTTGGTGCCTGTACGATGCAGAGTTAAAGCCTCGCCATGACCAGTTTCATTACGGGTATCCAGCAGACCTACTACATCTTCAAGGGCACACTACAAGTAACCTCTCAAGAAAATGCACCGATCAAGCTGCCTGACGAATCTTGCCAGCAGTAATGGTTCGAATACCATTCCCTGTTAATCCCATTTCGCACGGAGAAGCTAGGGACCACCTTCACTTGCTCCTCCAGAGCCAGTTATATCGGCCGCAAGAGTCGGCGCCTATCCAAAAGACTACGAGAAAACCTCTCGGCATGAATGAGCTAAGGCGAAATTAGGAGCATAAACCGCGTCATTGTGGCACACGCTGACTCCCGGCATCGCGTGGACCCCAGCGAAGCTGTTCCTACAGTGAGTGACCGATCTCATGAAATGTTGGCTGAAATTCTGAAATGCGTTTTCCATTAGGAAGGATTACTTGGTCACGGTTGTAATACTGATTATCTTAAGGCATACTCTTATAACATTTCGGACTCGACCGGATGTCGGCTTTTAAATGCACTTCTTTCCAATCGCCTATAGAAAGCGTGCTCGGTACAAAGTGACTACTAAAGTAGCATGCATTTTTCCCATTGATTTTCGATGGTCTTGCAAATTCAAATATATTTTAGAGAAACCATAAACAAAAATATGCATTCTTTTAGTTAATCAATAGAGAATCACGCCTCCTTTATATTTTATACTTAAGAAAGGAGTATAATTAGGTTTTAAAAAATTTCTAATTATGAGACTTTTTAAGACCGCGAAATGTCCATTCACATAGCATAGTACCTGGCCGTTTACCACTGCTCCTCATGAAATGTACAACATGGTCCGCATCCATTGCAAAATTTTATCGACCCGTATGGTATCTGTTTAATGGCATGAAAAAATATGCGATTTTCTTTACGCGGAACGCATGCACTTTGTAGACTGAAATCAGTAAGCGCTAATGCAACGAATGATCACGCCCCAAATGATTCGGCAATTAGGACACTTTTTTAAAACCTAATTATACTCCTTCTTTGAGTATTAAATATAAAGAAGACGTGATTCTCTATTGATTGACTAAAAGAAGGCTTATTGTGTTTGTGGTTTCTATAAAATATGTTTGAATTTCCAAGACCATCGAAAATCAATGGGAAAAATGCATGCTACTTAGGTAGTCATTTTTTACCGAGTACGCTTTCTACAGGAGATTGAAAAGAAGTGCATTTTAAAGCCGACATCCTGCGGAGTCTAAAATGTTATAAGAGTATGCCTTAAGATAATCAGTATCACGACCGCGACCAAGTAATCCTTCCTAATGGAAAACGCATTTCAGAATTTCAGCGAACATTTCATGAGATCGGTCACTCACTGTATGCTTCTTAATGTTCTATCGTACTACTCTAGGTGGCCTTTAGCAAGAGCAGAAGCGGCCGCTATCAGATAACAAAAGCCCTTCTTGGGCACTCAGAAGAACCTCGTTCGTGCTTCTAAGTTACCGTGTTCACAGTTCGAATGGTTACATGCGACGCTCGACGTCCTTCCACTCTCAACTCACCCCCTCACATTCCCACATCCCTTTTGCGTTTTAAGACCAACTTTAGTCGAGTTCTCTAATCACTGACATGTCCTACTTAACTCCGTTCCCATATAAATGTACTGGCCTCACGAGAATTTGTCGCAAGTAAAGGTATGCTCGCCAAGTTGCCTTCTGAATACTACTGTGGGAATTTCCGCAACATGCATCTGACTTTCACGTCGATTCCGTACTGTTTGCAGCATATTTCAACGCTTTAAACAAGAACACTGTCTCCAGACGGGTACTCGCATTCTAGAAAGGCATGTTCGCAGATGGCGATGCAATTCTTATATACGAAAACACATGGAGAAAACGGGTGTAGGCATATTTTTGATTCATTTTGCTCATCCGAAGAAGAGGTTTCCCCATTTTCATGCTTAGGCTATCTTTAAGCAGCGGCACGGCTACTTTCTGAACTTGTTCTGGTAGACTCCAAATGCTACTGGCACGGGCACTTGCATTTACAGCACCCCAAGCCATTGTAACGTCAAGGCGACGGCTAACATGCTTTTCGAATTAAATCCGTCAATCCCACATCAAAAATCTTTTTGTCAGCAAAAGATGAACGGAAATTCGCATTTGGCAACTTCTGCAAGGCGTCGAAAGCACCGCCAGTTGCAGTTATTCCTAAGCCAAAGCTCGTTTTTTGTTACCATTATACACCCTTGGATCAAATTCACGTGCCCCGCCTAGCGTACACCGACGCCGTGCATGCCGTCACATCGGAATCCAATTTCAATTCGGGAAGAAATCTGGATGAGCGTTTTTCAGTAATAAAACTTGTTACTTTGCATACAGTAGATGTGATAACTGATTATATGTTGACCGAAATTCCGAACTGCGTATTCAACTCGAAAATATTAATTAAGTAGGGCTGTAATATGCATCAAAGTGCCGCATAAGCCGACGATGATGCAGTTGCTGCGGGATGCCAGCTTTTGAACTAACTTCTTTCCGGTCGCCTGCAAAAACGATACTTAGTGAAAAGAAAGCCTACTTATTAGTATGATATTTTCTCAGTAATTTTTGATGCCCTAATAAATTTCCGTATGTTTCATAGGAAACATGAGTAAAAATATCCACTCTTTTACCCTTTTTGTAGAAAATTACATCTTCTTTAAATTTTATATTTAAAAGAAGCGTTTGATTTGTTTAAACAGAGTTTCTGGTTATGCGATTTTTAAGACCTTGAAACGTCTGCTCACAAAACATCTTGTCACTGCATTTACTAATGTTGCTTGTAAGGTTTGCAATATGACTCAGATCCACTGCCAAATTTCATGAACTTCATATAGTGTCTTCTTAATACCGTAAAGAAATGTATGATTCCCCGTACACAGAAAATATACAGCTTGTGGTTTGGAAACCCTGGCTACAAGTGTAACGCCAGGTCCAGTTCAAAACTATTTCAGAACTGAAAAGGTTTTCTAAAGCCGAATTCTACCATTCCTTTAAGTATAAAATCTGAAAAGGACGTGATTTTCTACCACATAACAGAAATAATGAATGTTTTGTGCATGTTTCCTGAAATATGTCAGAATAATGAATCTATGAATTACGTGAGCCTGGTAGTCATCTGGTGGATCCTAGGTGAATTACTGAGGAAATCATGAGTGGTCAGTTAACTTACTGTATCAGATTTGGTGGATCCCAGACGTTGCAATAGGTTGGGCGGGCAACTTAACCCAAATACGACTGAACTCACGTCTTCCGGTGGGGCCCCGTAGCCCAGGTGGCTAGAGCGTTGGCTAGACTAAAGCCTTCCCCTTACTGTGTGGGTTCGAATCCCACCGGAGCGCCAATTTTTTACAGTTGGGTCAATATGAATTATTCGAAATATTCATTGATATTTGGCAGATTTTGAATAATCCCACCGAGGCGCCGAGAAGGGGCCTCGTAGCTCAGTTGGTTAGAGCGTTGGCTGTACTAAAGCCTTCCCCCTTACTGCGTGGGTTCGAATCCAACCGAGGCGCCGAGTTTTTCACAATCGTGTCAATATGAATTATTCGAAATATGTTTGAATTTATAAGAGCATCGAAAATCAGTGAGGAAATTTAGTACTACTTAAGTAATCATTTTTATGGAGTGTAGTTTTTGCAGGCGACCGAAAAGGAATCCATTCAAAAGTCGATATCTCGACGAACCTGAATTATCATGGGATTATGCTGCAATGTGCTTAATATTTAAACCCTAATTAAATAGTCTTTTCAAGTCGAAAACGCATTACAGGATTTCAGTTAACATTTCATGAGTTAGCACATCGACCGCATTTCTCAGGGTAACGCGGATCTAACTTCTGAGTAATTAAATGTGCGAAGGACGCTCCTAATTCGACCCAAGAAAAACCCGAACCGTCAAATGCAGGCGTCGTCTTGCCGCGGTCAGTGATACCACCTTACCCATAAGGCACCCAGACAGCCGTGCCAGCGGTTTAGTTTGGAGGCGTTAGATTCGCCGGTATATCTAGTCACAACATTCCATAAAAAACACTAAGATTTATTTTTATAGAAAGAAACTTCGATTATATTCTAGGTGTGCTTTGAAACTGTGCCTTTTTAAACATTTCAAGGTCTCCAATCGCACCCCCAGCACGACCTAGCTGTGAAACAAATGTGCGGATTCAGCGGAATGATTGCTGTGTACCTAAAGTGCTCAGCCCAGAAGGCGGCACAATTCGTGAGAGACACGAAGGTAAGACCAGTTTTGTCAACAATTTCTGCAAATACAGTTTCCCACACTCCTTGCCCTTCCAAACACCCTTCTGGATAGTAACAGTGTAGAAGAGGCGAGTGGGAGGCCATTCACAACGCTGCTTGCATGATTTTGCACCACCACCACCACCACCACCACCACCACCACCACCACCACCACCATCATCATCATCACCCGGACTGTCTAATACTTACGTCGATTAAAATAACTGCCTTAAAGCAGAGCACGTATTGTTTCCGCTGCTGTTCTCGTGACCGGAGAAACTGGCTAGAAGAATTCAGCGGGTAGAGACACCTGATCGGTCGAATCTGGCCCAATCTGACTCACAGGACACATTTATGACGCAACGGGACTGGGTATAGCACAGTAGTCATACCACCGTAACCCGCCGTCACTGTCCAGCGGACCCTTATGAAGGTAATTGGCGTGCCTCCCCAACGCTGCGAACCTGTGCCTGGAGTCGAGTTCGGCAACGGAAGAAATAGAGCGCGCCTTTGCTGGACCCGAAGTGGCAGCCACCCAAAATTTTGTCAAAAGTGTCCGCTACACCTGTCCAACCTTGAAGCCTGTCTCCAAAGTTGCTTGTGTGAGCTTGTACGCATCTGATGGAAAATAACACAGATAGTCTAGGCTTTCGAGATAGTGTGGCCTAGTTGGCTGGCTTCGGAGGTCCGGCGGTCCGCTTCGTAGCTGATTTGGATGCTGCATGAGTGTGCTGCCTAAATATGTAAACCTACTTTTGCTTTTGATTTAGGCGACGTTGCCTGTGATGCGGGAGGGGTCGTATTCAGCGTTGAGTGGCGGATAAAGCATCATCTCCGTTTTTTCTGTGCTAAACGTTAGCCCAAAGTTTGCACAGTCAAAAAAAGTTCATGTCCCGTTGTGTATGCGGTTTTGTCGCGATGCTGAGTGCGCAATCGACAGCGAAGAGCAGATCGTGGGTAGGCGCGTTGGATGCCTGTATGTGTCCAGTACTGAGAATTTGGCTGACGATATGGGAGACCATGCTGATCCCAGAGCGTAGAAAAAGAACACGAGACCGAAGAGAGTAAGGGCGGGTACACAGCCCCACATTACTCCACTGGTCGCTACGAATGCTTCCATGGAAGTGCCATTTGTCGTTACCCGCGCCATTATCTCGCCGTGAAGCTGACACACCCTGTGCGTGAACCGCTTAGGGCAGCCTGGTTTCTGCATGATTTTTCAGAGTCCATCGCGATTCACTGTGTCGAAGGCTTTCGCAAGATCTGAGGAGGAAATGTAGAGATGTGTCCTCATTTCCTGGCATTCCATTGCGACCGGTGGGCGGCAAAAACCATGTCGGGGGTTCCGAGGTGTCGTCAGGAGCTACTGGGTTTCCGGAAGAAGAACGTGTATCAGAGAGTTGTGGAGACGATAAAGAAGGATGCGAACGAAGATCTTCCCGGAGATGTTGAACGGCGAGATTTTTCTGTGCTTGTCGCATACTGGCCGCTTACCTTTCCGCTTGTAAAAGTGAAAATCATTCGCGTCCATTAAATTTTGGAGAACTTATCAATGGAGCCACATATGGTAGGGCGCTGTAAGTTTGCCGTCAGCCGGGGGGTCGCCATGCCCGTAAACTCCGGTCGCGATTACCTTGGATCCAGATGCCTTCTCGTTGAGAGCTGTTGCACGGCTCTAATTGTTTCTGGGACAGAATGTGGCAGGTCTAGGTTTTTCGTTCCCACCTGGGGAAATCGGTCGATGACGGCATCGGTAAATGCCGATAGGCGGTTGAGGACGGTGCTTAAGTGTTCGGCCCAGCGCCTCAGAACTTGCGGTTATTCCATGGGAATTTAGTTATCAATAGGTGCCGTGCAGCCAAAAGTGTCCGCCGCACCTGTCCAACCCTGAAGCCCGTCTTCAAAGTTAGTTATCAATAGTTGCCACCCTTGAATGTTGTCTCTAATCTCAAGGTCAGCGTAAAAAGGCAAATAGGCAGAAAAAACTTAAATTAATTTCTTCTGTTTCGGTTAATGACGATGACCATATAGGGGGTGACAGGTAGGCAGAGAATGTGTTAGGGCTTTGCACAGCAATAGAAAACACAATTTGGGGTCGGAAGTCCGTCCTAAACGCGTTTGTATACTGAGCCCATACTATACTTAGTAACTACGATGAATGGGAAGACTAATCCTGTTGATGTTGTATAGTGTCGTGCTCGAAAGATAAAGTTGAAAGTTAAGCCTTCCCCTTACTGTGTGGGTTCGAATCCCACTGAGGCGCCGAGTTTTTCACATTTGGGTCAATATGAATAAAGTTGAATCGCAGGCCGCTAGTCTGCGATTTGCATCCTACAAGTGCGGGTCTTTGGCTGTTTTGGAAACGACGTTTTTTGCATAACTTTCCCTAACTTAGCATCGAAGCTGTGCCGATATAATTGTTCTAAAGGCAATTTGGGCGAGCACCCGTCTGCCTTCGATAAATTCTCTTCGAGCCTGTACATTTATGTGGCTATTGAAGTAATGAATTAAAAGATACGGGCACGTAGATAATTATGCTGCAACTCGGGTTTGGGGAGGGGATGGGAGGGGAGGTGGAGAGTGAAACACCACAGCTCCAGTCAGCGCCAGGGAAAAGGTGGGTACCGGGGAAGGTGGCTGGCTTAATGGCTTTGACCCATGGCAGCTGTGCGACCTGTATGAAGTTCTTCTGTGCGCATAGGACTGGTCCGCATAGCCTGATTGCAACCGCCTCTGCCGTAGCCAACAAGTGCTGCCCAGGTCGTTTTGGACAGCTTGACGTGACCTTGTAAATCACTCTGAAGGCCTCTCTGGTGTCCACACCGCGGCCTGCGTCTAACATGTGCGCGAGGATCGAGCTGTTGATGTTCTTTATTTGACCCCTTCCTAACTGTGCTATAAGATGTCCTTTTATTCTTTTTGATAAACGCCGGCACGTGCGTCCAGTGTATTCTGCCCACAGGAGCAGGTGAAGGAGTAAATACACATTGAGGTGGTCTGAGCTGGTAGTTTGTCCTTGCCCTCTCCGTATAGGATGGGACTGGTGTCAGCTGCTGGAAAGGCGTGCAGATTGTTGTTCCGTCGGAGCTGAGAAGCGATGCGGTTCCTATGGCTGTGTGGGCGTAGGTCGTCTTGGTTGATGCGAAGAAAATCCTTGGTTTCATTGTGGTCCGCATGCCCTTGGATTTCCACGGCCCTGCAACCCATCCAGGCGTCCTGCACATGCTGCAGCCGTTGATGCACAAGGAGGTGAAGAAGGCCGCATTGTTTGCGTCGGTCCTGCGGTCGATGCAGACTTCGTGCTGCCTGTGCTTTTCGGTAAAATAGTTGCCGATGTCTGCGGCGTTATCGTCAAACCAGTCCTAGTATTGATGACGTGCGTGACCGGGGACATCTAAGACAGCGGATTGGAGGACTTCCCGCGTTTGACACCACGGCGGCTTTGTCGTCCGGAGCCTGCAGTTCCTCCAGGCGTTGGGTTACCTGATTGCTTAAATCTAAGTGGTCAGTAGATGAAATCCAGGTGGTCGCCTACCTTGTGGCGTCTTGCGAGGCTACAGCAGGTCTCATATCGAAGATGACGAGGCGCTGATCCGTCCAGCCGTCAGCGTCACCTTGATCAGCAGCACTTCCTGAAGATCTCTCCTCCAGACGAGTACGTAGTTCATCAGCTGCTAGCGCCGCTATCGAGGTGCATCCAGGTTGCTTACTTCGGCGTCGGAATGCGGAAGACAGTTGTTTTTGGCTTGATGGACTCGACCGTGAGTCGTTTATCTGCGACCCACGGTCTGTCTGCGGATGGCGTGGTTCCCAAACATTCGTTCAGGGCACCTTTTCTATCCCTTTCCCCACGACGGGGTAAGTGGTGCTATCCATATATAGGCCTGCCTAGACATTCCCCGGACTGCCGAAATCCACTATGAGTCGTGGCTAAGTTCAGTGGGGAAGCGAGTCGGGTTAGTCCGGGCCGTCTACCAGGTTGCCTGCATGTTAAAAGTGAGGAGGTGTAGGAGGGGTGCAGGAGTACCGAGTGTGAGGACGCACAACGTTCGATACGCTCATCTAGGTTTGCATGCCAGTCGAGGCGATTACCAGGTTGTGGCCGTTAGACGGTGCCTAGCTTCGGGGAGACAGTTAAGGATCGTGCGGAACAGTCAGCATTTGTGTGATGCAACATATAACACCTACATGATTTACCCTCTAACTAGACAGCCACGGCGCCCCCGTTACCTACATGACTGTCTGCTTACCAAGGTCAAGTTAAACACGACGACGTAGTTTAAGGACACTTTCCAGGCCAGAACCCAGAAGGCGCACACTTGGAACAATGTGCGGTGGAGGCAGTCGGTGAAGAGGTGGATTCCTGGAACTTGTTTGACCGCCCAAAATTACCTTCCGTATAGTCCCATTAATGTGTGGCAAACGGCGTGCTCTTGTAACAGACCCTTCCCAAGTTATTTTGATCTAGTCATTTTTGCTCTGGCAGACGCTAATCGATAAATCGTGCCAATTTTCTCAACGCGAAAGCAGGAAGCACCAGAACACGCATTTCTAATTAATTAATTAATAACTTTGATTAGCTCATTCCATTGTGATCACTCTCCTCCTCCCCAAATAATGGGATTCGTGTGTTTGAAGGTACCATTCCAAATTAACTTCGAATACATTTTTACAGCTTCTTACTTTTTATTCGCATTTTAGTTGTTCGCTCTGGCCGAAAGTTTGGGTGGCTACGAGAGTCTGATCGAAATTCCGTAAGTCGGTATGCTTTTACAGCGGTCCTTATACGTGCTATTGCATTGATTTGGTCAGCCTCTTTTGGCTATCCTTGCACACTAAACGTTCAAACACCGTCTTCGAAAAGATGCCAAAAGGTGGCCAACTATTATCTTGACGTCTAGAAGAAAAGTGCCATCTCCTATCTGGTTGGGAGTTTCGTGAAACTTTTCCATCTGTTTTAACTGTCACCCTGACCGGTGAGGGTGCATTATGTGCTTGTTTCTGTTTTACAAGGCTAATTCCTTATAGACAGGTAGAAAAAGAGCGGGAGAGGAGGCGTCGCGGAGGGCGCGAGAGAAGGGGGGGGGTGTAGGATTGTCAACTCTTCTTGTAGTCTGACCTATCTGTGGATCCAATGTTGCATGACTCTGGCGGCGTCGAACGGTTCCTGCAGCCGGGTCCCCCTTTGCGGAGACGAGTGCCCGCAGCTGCCCGTGTCTAGTTGAAGCAGCATTACTGCTAAAATATCTCCCCAATGGGAAACCATTCAAACATACCCTACGAGCTTAATCTCATTAGGCATCTACCGAAACCCTTGAAATATATTTAACAGGAAGGATCACGCAGATGGGGTCACGATTTTGATTAAAGTAGAGTTTACGTCTACCGAAGATGCAGGAGTCCAAGCGATGAAGCAGTTCGGTATTAAAAATTCAAAATTTTGAACACTTTTCGAAGGTCGAAAGGTCGTAGTTTTCTTTCAAAAGACATTACTGATACTGCTTATGTAGTACTAAGCCTGCTCTATATGGATTTGGATATTTACTGAGGCTGAGGGTAAACAAGATTTCTTTGCGAAATTTTTGAAATAAACGAAAACGGACTGAGCATTCCGAGCCTTGTCCGTAGGTATGCTGGCCACAAGCTTCTTGGCCTTTTAAAAGCAACTAATGCGTTTCAGCATTGGTAGCAGTTCGCTGTCCTTGTCGATCCTCCAAAAGAGTTGATTTCAAGATATCTGAATGAGACTTTCAGTAGGTTTTTGCTGACTATTTTCTGTTTTTTGAAATTGGCAACTCTGGCGAAGCCACAGTACTACACTCGAACCGACAGGCAGTGATCTAAGGTGCTAAGGTAGTGACCGCTCGAATGAAGTGCAATTTACCTCACTATTTTGAAGTTGTTGGACATGCCAGCCTACCTGAAGACCAAGGCATCGTCTTCAGACTTCTCTGAAAGCATTTAGAATAAACTTCACTGGGTTCTCCTGCTTGATTTTGAGGCTGCCAAGTTCATAGCAGAGAAACGCATTTAAGGCGACAATTCCGGGCATCCTAATCGCGGGGACGATGATCCCAGACAGCAGATTTGAACTTACCGAAAAGCAGGCTTTTACCGCAAATTCGCGTTTAACTTCCCCTGCGCAGTTGCCCGCTCCGTGAGCTTGGGTGTTCAAGGCAGGCGAACCGATTCATAGAGGCGAGACGCCGACAATTAACAGTGACCATTCGTCTAGTATATTTTGTAGTTTTTCGCCGTCTACTGCACTACAATCTGTAAGTAGCGTTTATGATCAACGCACATTCACTGTGTTCTGAGGCGAAGAACTCTGTACTCCGTTACATTTGTTCTTCAAGCAGGTTTTTCTAGCCCTCAGTCGTGGACAAATATAAGGGTCTTCATCATCTTCATGAAAATTTTCCTTACAGCCTGCACTATCGATTTCGCATACTTCCCTGCGGCAAGCGTTCATCGACTTTGCGGAGACTATGAGTCTAAAAAGCTCTGCGTCTAGTTAGACAGTTTCCCTTGTGATTCGGGCCGTTAGCTGTTTTGAAGGTACCTGGCCATTAGCAGGGATCTTTTTGACCATCCGAAGTTCGTCATTATGGTCCCGACCGCCTTCCTGCTCATGGTGTCGGGAGTCGCTGTGAGATCAGTGCGAATGTTGTAGAGGTCGGTTCTGACTTCTTAACATTTGTCCGATGGGTTCGATTATATCCGTCGTTTCTTTTCGAAATTCGAGCCTAGAAACTACTGGAGTATTTAAACAAACGGAAAGCATTCGGAAGTTTTTGGTAAGGTCCTCCTATTCTTTCAAGCACGCGACGTAAGATTAATCACTTCTGGTTTGGATGGCATGCGTCAATTGTTTCCAAGTGCTAACGCACCGAACATCTTTGATAAAAGCACACATATGGCTAGTGAATGGACATCCCTTTGTGGAACTGAGTAACATGAATAAGTTTCTCCCTGCAGTGTATTGTTTCTTTTACGTGTGATCTCTATATTCCGTTATTATCTTATTGTCCGTAAAAGCTTAAAACATTCGACAAAATATCGGGAGTTCTTGGTTTGCACCGGCAACAGCGCTTGGATGCTACTGACCTGTCAACGCAAAATACTGATTAGCAAAAAGTAAAGTTCCTGGACATTTATGGTAAATCTTGGACATGCACTGTCGCTATCTCACTTAGAACGTTACATTTGTATGTAAAATACAAAGCAAATCAAATATTGAGATTGCGGCTTTTGCAGTGGAATGGACAGAGCCGGGCAGTTATTTGAGCTTTTTGTTTCCTCAGATGTTAGCTGATAATTTAGACTAAATCAGCCAGACAGGAGGTTTAAGAGCTGAGCCCGAAAGCTGATATAAACATTAGAGCCGAAATCTGTGGGCTCTAGGGGAATAACAGCGCAGCATTTCTAAATTGTCAATAGGAAGCCAGTAGCATACAAATGTTGCGCGATTTGCCCTAGAGATGGCACAGGTACTAGCTGAAGACCCAGGCACTTGCTTCGCTCTTATTGCTGGATATATTTCCTCCACTCGCATACATGACAGTACAAACACCATGCAACCGTCCGTGGCGCTTGGGGATGAAAAACTGTTTACGCCAAGGATAAAATCACGACGGGACTGAAATATGGTGGGAACAGAGTGGCTGCATGGTCTTCAGTCTTGGTTGAAAGTTCTCGTTGCAACGTTAAATGGAATAGAAACAAACGTGGAACACAATCAGCACGAAGTTTGTTTACAAAGGCGATCACAGGAAGTGTGTTTGCCGACAGGTTTCCAAGCAAGTAAAGTCAAAAATCTTTGAGTATTAACTAGTACACAGCCCTCATCAAATGTGTTGTGGCAGTTTTGTGTGTACCGTACATCTATCCGGTCTGTACTTCCTAATGGTTGTGAATGCTGGACTGTGCGCGTGGAGGACGAGCGAGAACTGGAGTCATTTACCACCACTGATGGAGGACCATCCTTTGAGTAAAGTACATAAATGCCGTCTCAAATGAGACAGTCCGTGCTCGCTGCAACAACATCGCAAGGATAACCCAAGCCATCCAAGCAAATCGACTGAGGTGGTTTGGCACGTTCTTCGTCGTCCACCTCAGGAGCTCAGTGTTACCGCGCTCGATCCGGTACCGTTACCCCATTGGAGGCGTTGGAGAGGAGATCAACCCAATACCTGGCTCGACACAATTCGTCAAGACAGGGAGGTGGTTCTTGAACCTTCGGTATTCGGCCTTCGTTGTTGGCGAAGAGAATGAGTTGAACAGTCCAGATCTGCTACCGCAGATCGTCACGCGTGGAGACGTACAGTTCAGGACATCGTTGAGACCGACTAGATCAGGCATAATCGCAGCCGTACCAAGTACAAGTTTTGTGCGTCCATGAGAAGATGTTGAAGCTGCCATTTGAGTGAGCATAAAAACTGAAATCTGACCCACCCGGGACGTGCTAAGGCGAAGACACCAAAGATTGAGAGATGCGCTAGATAGCTTAATTAGTTCTCTATGGCCGAACTTTCGGGCTCATCCTGAAACCCAAAGCAGAGGTGACATGAATGTGAATCGGAAATAAAAGGCGGTCGAAAACCGCTCCAGCGGTTGATCGCTCGTTTGTTTAATAACAATCCAAATCATTCTTTAGGAATCAAATCGCAGGGTTTAGGATGAAAGAATAAAAAATAGCTGAAATCAAGTGGATAAGACCAGCGAGCGAAGCTTACTAGCAGGGCAATTCTTTAGCTGCAAAATCGGAAACTCTCTCAGCCAAAACTGAAATCTGTTCAACGATTTGTTGTCGGCAGCTTGTGATTAAAATTCGCAAAGCTTCGCATGGCCGGCCGTTCATGCCTCACATTTCAATCGAATAAACTCACTGAGCCTTAAAGAGCGCAGCCATCTATCAAAATAGGAATCCAATCAGAGACATGAAGCCGTCATTTATTTTCCGGTATTAATTACACTAATGCCAGCAGGGAGATATGCTTATGCAATTTGATTTATTACTTGAATAATCTAAGCCAGGCGTTTACTCATGGGTTCCTTTTCTCCCTTCACAGGTCCCTGATGACGCACGCATCAGTTCCCCCCGAGATGCGTGAAAAACTCAACATCACAGACAGTATGCTTCGGCTGTCTGTCGGCATTGAGGACTGCCGGGACCTGGCGTGGGACCTATATCAGGCACTGGAAAAGATCTGAATAGTCTTTTTGCGGTGAACTTTGCATACCTCTTCAGTCTCGATATATCGGCCGTGCACTTTTTGATTATCATAACGGCTTTTCAATAACGGTTAGAATCAACCATGTGCGACATTATTTTCTTGTCGAACGGCTAATGCACCTTTCTGACAATTATGTGAAAGCAAATATAGTTGATTTTTCTTTCTGGCCTTCTGAGTAAGAATTTTCTTTTAACTTTTGGCGGAATTATCTGATTCTAAACTGGAGGTGGAGTTATTGAGTAAAGCCGGATATAAAGTCTCCTTTTTGTCCGATTTTAAGGATAAAATAATAAGATGTGGTTATGTAGCCCCATCTGATGGACACAATACTGTTGTGGTTGCGTTTGGGGTTAGGGCTACTATTTCTCAAGCATTCAAAGTGCAACCGCGCATTCCAACTAGCTTTTCTCTTGCATACAATTACTTGACCTCGTCGCATGTGCGCTTCCCGACCCCACCTGTAAAAACCCGTATTACAGGTGGCTGGGGTTTGTTTACTTCAGGTGGGGCCACATAACCACATCGGACCGACTAAATGCCACATTTTGGTAGGGATTGCTCATGTGGCACCCTTAGGAGGACCCGAGAATAGGAACATCCCTAACACAGGCGGCTTTGCGCTAAGTCCCAGCGAAATATTTATCAGTGCTAGGGTTAGGTTTAAAGTTAAAGCCAGCTTTGGCGTTAAGGTTGGGGTTACGCTCAAGTTTTGAGCCAGTGTTAATATTGGTGTTACGACCACAGTGATAGGCAGCTTTCCGTGTTCTCCACCCCCCCCCCCTTCCCCACGGAAGGGGGTCAGGATAAATCCTGGAGGATAATTTTTAACAATTTCAAGGCTTACTGCGTAGTGTTATCTGCACCGATCTGCTCGCCCCCTAGTTATCTGCCCAAAAATGCACATTCGTGAAACCAGAAGGCAGTTCTGCATCAATTTCCGAAACCTGAGTGGAGCACGTGGACGAGTTTCCTCACCGCAGTTGGTCTGCTGGTAGATTTCGCCATTGATTCCGTTTGCATGATTGGCCTGGCTTCATGGGGCGTGGATTAGTTACGTGCCCATCTTGCTTGCTGGGAACTTAATGCCCCATGTCAAAGTCGGTAGAGGGGGGTAAGCGATTCACGCGACGAAGGACGTTTCGTCGGAAAACATCCCATTGTCGTCTAGATAATCTCTTCATTCTTGTAGATCATGTCTACACTAGAAACCTGACATACCTGAAGCGCTGAAGTCTTTTCGGTGCACGTTTATTTGCGAGAAATTCCCGTAGCAGAGTGTCTAGACATCTAACTTAACACTCAGCGACCCACGTTTGAGTCCTAATTTCTTACAAACAGAATCTGGGGTGTGGCTGGCAGATGACTGTCAATAAGTCGGAAACGGCCGTCTCAGTCTCTGTTTTCTCTGTCGGTATTTATTCGACAGCCCTCCCCTTAATCATTAACAGTTTAAACAGCTCCCATGAATTTGGCATGACAGCACCCGTGGGCGGTTCCGGTTTCCATGTGAATACCTGTGACAAAGTGTATTTCCTAAGCCGTCGATTGGGAATGGGAGACTCAATTCCCAGACTCGTGTTTTACGAGTCAAGTGTCGCACCAAAATCATAAACACGAAAATTACATGGCCAATACTTAGCTACGTATAATCTGGTCCGGAGGCAAGTTGGTTTATTTTTTTGCTAACGGAAGGCGTCGTCGTTTGTTGTGGCCAGAATTAAACTGTAAATAAACAGCATTTCGATGTGTGACTGACCAACCACTTGGATGTACACTTTCACTCGATCTGCTTAAACAGACAAGTTGCTATAGTTTACTAATTTTCAGGAATTGGCAGCAATTTCTCCATGCAGATAATGGAAGTACTAGTGTATTACGGGGACACTGGGATTCCTTCGTATTGTAAAGTACTTCAAAAACAGTAGAAAGGGACTAATAGTACCTTCTCGCTTTTTGGTATCATCAATTAGCCATAGTGGGGATATAGGAAGATTACAAGTTTGATTGAAATTGCCGTGAAAGCGAACAGGTGAGTTCCAGGAAGCAGTTCGAAAGAAGATGAGAGCACTAGAGGAGGAAGCTTATTTACCTGACGTTTCGGAATCTCACCCAAGCCCATTATTAAAGACAGACAGATATGGTTAATGGAGGCTCAAAGAGTGCGGTATTTGTAGTACGTAGCTGCAGTGGAATCGCAGGCGTGCTATAATTAACAGCTTTCGCGATCGGGGTCGTAATTGATGCGATTATGGTTCGTCATTCCGCGTCCGAGTCGTTAATTGCCGCGATTTCATCATCCGTGTAGGATGTTGGCGTGATGAATGCTCGGCCATTTGGCCCACTGTAACCGGGATTACTGCTCGCCCGCATCCTCCCCACGTGACTAATTCCCCTTCCCAGGGGGTCTCAGCATCGAATATGGCAACAGGAGGTCACTGTGCTTGTTGATGGATTGCGGGCCTGAGAACTGTGACTCGAGTAGCTCGCGGCCTACGCGGGTGTCACCGCATGCGAGGATTTCAGCCTCCTAAAGCTTGAAAATGTGGCAAGGTCCTGTTGAGTAAGCCGCTACCCGAGAGCTAGTGTTTTTCCTCCCCCTCTCACCGCCACTGTGTGCCCGACTCCTTTAGTCCAGAGTAATTTCCCAGTTTCTCCGGCGTAGTTGCTCTATCCAAAAATGTACCAACCTGTAAACAACTACCATTGCAGTGGATATTTTGGCCTCATGAACTGGCGCCTGATTGTTGCTTCCGCCCTGTGTACATTCCAACGCGGACTGACGAGACATAATCGCATCAATTACGACCCCAGCGGTGATCGCGAGAGCTGTTAATCGTAGAACACGTGTTTTCCCACGGCAATTACCTACTGCAAATATTGCACTCTTTGTTCCCCCACTACTCATATCGGCGACTGTCTCAGGTGATGATTTTGAGTGAGAATCCGAAACAGGCCAATAGACTTCTTGCTCTAATGATCGAATTATCTTCTTCTTCTTCTTCTTCTTCTTCTCATTATTATTATTATTACTATTACTACTAGTATTGCTATTATTATTTATTATGTGGATATGGCCTCAAATGAAATAGCCTGGCAACTAAGGAGGACTCACAAAGGGTAGGGTTTGGCCAACTCTGCCTACTTTTGCTTCATTACACAGCAAACTAGGATCAAAAAGCGAGGTATCGGCAACATAAAAGTGCGCACGTCTTAGATTTTGTCCCTCCGTCCTTCTAAAAAACCGCCCACTTTCGGAAACCATCTAATACCAATTTCGAGACGATCGTTGATCCAGCTGAAATAACTTAGTGATAATCCAGCTTTCGGACGCCTTTTATTCGCGTCCACCGATGTCACGCCTAATATAGCCGCAATATAGGGTATCTTTTGAAACGCAAGGGCGTGTTCTAAGTTAACGGAGAGTAGGCGAAGCCACGTTGGGCATCACTTTCCTATTATTCTGGCGATTTGAAAGAAAACAAGCTCCTATCAACCCAGGCGACATGCCACCCAGCTTCTCGGATAGTGAGAGAATGGGAGCTTTTAGTTTACCCAGAAGTACTGACCAACTACTTATAGACTACTGATAAACCAGTATGAATTCAGCCTTCTCTGCTCAGACCTAGTGCATGTGTTGCACACCACTGACAGCCTGATGGCAATTTATGAACATTACGCGGTTATCACGCTGTGACGCATGGACTTTAACCCAGATATTTATATCCATTGAGGAAATGGTTCACTGGAGCATAGATAAACCCGAGGTCAGTGGTCCAGAACCTTTTGCTGGAAGGATGGGGATGATCCGGTGGGAATGACTACTCTTCATTCACCTGCCGTCACCCTCTCCCCTGTTGACTGTATGAAGAGTGTGGGTGAGAGGGCGGGGCCTTCGACAAAAATCTAACTAAGTAGTTCAATTAATGTCCGCCTTTACGTGGGTTGTAATTCTTACCATGGTGGTGCTATTGTCGTGACGACCCTTCTCCTATCTCCTCTGTCGTTTAGTTGGGTCGGATCTTATTTTGTAGCCGTACCTGAAGTAGACAAGCCCCAGCCTAACCTTAACCCCTAACCCCAGCCCCTGACCCAAGCCGCCAAATCCTAAAAGATACGGATACGAAATAAGATCTTGTCTTTCGTCATTTAGGTGCACACGTTTGGTTTAGTAAACAGTCTTGAGGATCACGCAACGACTGGTTGATGTATGTGATAGAAGACACTGGTGGATGACAGATTACTGCAAACATGTTGAATCTCGGAGTCGTCACGGGGTTCACTGCGCGAGAAAGTGATTTCAACGTTTGGCAGTTTG
Organism: Spirometra erinaceieuropaei; assembly: GCA_902702965.1. Taxonomy (NCBI): domain Eukaryota; kingdom Metazoa; phylum Platyhelminthes; class Cestoda; order Diphyllobothriidea; family Diphyllobothriidae; genus Spirometra; species Spirometra erinaceieuropaei. The sequence continues at coordinate 220,169 of CACRXP010000640.1, forward strand.
TTTGGCCGCACGCCTGTGTTACCTTGAGAGTCGGCATTTCCGGTACAATTGGTTCACTCAATTAGAGCGATGACTGGTTTTTTTCCCAATATCAGTATGAATGAACTAGAAACAGTAAATATCGCTCTGCACACAACCACTTTCAGAAAGTGCAAACTTGGGTGCAACTTCAGTTCTTTGTCAAAATGTTTACTCGTCCGCAGCCCACAGATAACGCCTGTGTAACCTTTCCATAGGAGCATAAGAAGATCTGGGGAAATAGATGGAAAGGAGAGTCGACTGCTGCGTGTGAGAAACCGGTAGGTGGCTCTGGACACAGAGACCCGAATGCACATCAGCCGCGAGGAGGAACAACGCTAACTCACAAGTCGCAGATAATTCGACGCGACCTGTTTGCACCATAAAGTTCGACAAAGTCGACATTTTCGCAACGACTTCTTCCCTTGCCTTCCTTGTCGTGACTGTTTAAATGGGGTGATTGGCCGCACGGGGATGTGTGCGTTGACACCGCTTCCGATGACAGCATTGATGAGTCATTGTCACATCAGTCATCAACGCCGATGATGAAATCGGGCATGCACGTGACTGAGCAGTCATCGCACAAGGTACAACTATTGGCGGGAGTAGTAGGCTGTGAAGGCGTGTGGAGGAGTAGAACTGCGTCCTATAAAAACTACACCTCTGTGCCGTCGCTATGCTCATTTCTACATCTGCATGGTACGGCAGGTCAGAGTGAACGTGCGAAACGTCAGGCAAGTGAAATTCTGGTCCCAACAATCGAGTCTCCTTCTTCACTGCCCTACAAACTGTCTGCAAGGAGAAAAAACTTCCTCAGGCGCCGGGTTTACGGACTTTGATGGGAAGTCAATGTTAAAAACCTGCACCTACTGATGGATCAGATGGAGGATTATTTTCAAAAAAAGTTCTGTAGAAACCCCTACAGTCAACTTGACACAGGAACGGTTCAACAGAAGCGAAGAGACAATTTACAGGAAGCAGTCGTGAAGAAGGAGACATGATCGTCGGAACAAGAGCTTTATTCGCCTGAAGTTTCGGATTCCCGCTCGAAACATCATGATAGAAAAAGCAGATACGGGTGGTTAATGCACAGGGGTCTACTGTATTTATAGGATGCGGTCGCCATTCTACTGCAAACCTATGAGAATTCGAGGCTACCTCCCCCTTCATCGGGGACTGTTGCGCTTGGTGTAATGATTGTTTGATGGCCGACAAAGATTGCGGTGGCCTAAAGACCAGATTGCTCGGGAAAGCGACAAATACGACGTAAGTACTGAATTCCAACAGCAACCACCCAATCAGCCACAAACGCAGTTGTGAAAGCAGGCACTATCGACGTGTTGAGAAACGCACTGGAGTGGGCCGGAAGACAAAACTGCCGAACTACAATACCTTTGACGGGTCCTGAAAGCCGATGGCTAACCGCGCAACTTCGCCAAACGATGCATACGCAAAAGGGACGGAAAGCCAAACCACACGGATCTAAAAGTTTGGCGGGCGCTTCCGTATGCCAAGAGCATTTTGGAGGCTGTCGGCTGACCTCACGCACCACTCGGGATTGGAGTTGCACACAGACCGTAGGCAACCATCAAGCGTCAGGTAGTGAAACCGGAAGTTCGGCTGCCACGGCAAGAAACGTCTGGAATCCTTAACCGGATCCGGTGCAGTTATCGGAGAAAAGTGAAGACTGCTTCGAAAGCGAATAACCGAACACGCTGTAGCAGAGCGAAGAAATGGCGTCAGCTGTCAAGATGCCGCCACACATTCAAATGCGATGAGGACGAAATTCTTGCCAGAGATGACAATCGCATGAGTCGCTAGCTGTTCGAGTCGTGGTTCACTGGCCTTCAGCAGAATAACAAGTACAGTAACCTTCCAGTTCCATACTCGATGCTGAAAATTCGCCTAGGCGGGGTAATTAGCCACGCGGGCAGCACAGAGGAGAACATTGTTCCCAACGCCAAAGTCGGTGGATCAGATGGTCGAGCAATTATCACACCAGCATCCAACACCCATGATGAAATTGCAGCAATTAAGGACGATGATGTCGGCCATCAAACAGTCATCACATCAAGTTCAGCAATCCCTGACGAAGGGGGGATAAAGCCTTGAATTTTCATACCTATGTGATAACATGGCGACTGCATCCTATAAATACTGCAGCCCGTTGTGCATGAACAACCCGTATCTGCTATTGTTTCTGGTGATGTCTTAGACTAGGAATCCGAAACGTCAGGCTAACAAAGCTCTTGTCCCAGTGATCGTGTCGCCTTCTCCACAGGAACGGTTCCTTCCGGTGTGCAAGTGGGGACGATTTCCACGGCCAGGTTTTACGGTCTACGGAAAGTACACAAAGAAAACATACTGCTTAGGCCAATTGTCTCGCAGCGTGATCTTGCTACATGTGGTTTGACAAAATGGATATTTGCTCTTCTTAGGTTCCTGGCAGAAGGTTCTTCAACAACAATGGCTTCCGTTTCTTGAATGTTTAAAGCATCTATAAGTAGAGCCGGGTGTCGTTTTACTCGTCAACTCCCTCCCACAACAACCAGCCGTAGACATTGTGAGACAACCATTGACTGGTCGCCACGACGAGAAGGGCAATCCCCTGAAGTTCGAATATCTGATCGAACCCTTGCGGTATTGCCTAGAAACATATTTCACCTTTGGTAGACCAATGAATAAACAAATTAATCGCACTCCCATGGCCTCCCCCATATAGGGGCTGATTGCGGAAAAGGTCCTTCAACAAACTGAACACTTGGTGTTTACCAAGTATCAACCAAAGTTCTGAGCTCGCCATTGACAAATCATCTGGCAGGGGGCACCTTAAAGGGTTATTGGACTCCGTTGACTCGAATATCTAAATCGCGATGGAAACTGGAACTAACGACCAACTCCCCTTCCTTGAGTGCTTGTTCGCCGGTATGCAACTGGTCAATTGCGAACTACCTTTTACAGAAAAGCTACCGACACAAGACAAATACTACGCCTAAACAACACTCACCCCCTCTTTCACAAACGCAACTGTGTCCGTATTCTATTCCAACGAGTTGAAACACTGTACAGCACACCAGCCGACAAAAGCGCGGAACAGTAATATCGTCATGACCTCTTTTGGGTTAATGGATACTCAAATTATTTTGTCAAGCAAGGCAAACGCTGAGTTTACGGACGACGGTCACAATACGAGCAATTGGAAGTCCGGAGGGCAATTACGTACATTGAAGGAGTCTCCGAGGCGGAATCACGACTGTTACAACCCGCCAGAGTGGGCATTGTCCGTCTTCGTCTCCAGGCAGCAATTCGCCGCCATTTGATGCAACTCAAAGGCATACCGTCATCCATTAAAACCTCAGCAGTTGTCTATCAAATACGTTGTTACAATGGAGACTGCAACTAAGTTGGGGAAGCCGGATGGGAATTGGGAACTCGCCTACACGAGCACAAACTGGAAACTAGATATAAACTCGCAGCTTGCGACTCACATAGGGGAAACTGACCACAGTTCTGACTTTCAAGGAGAAGCCCTCTTAGGACGGGCACCTGAAGGACAGGACGTCTCACACTTCAGGCTTGGTAGGCAGATGTAAACTCCATCAACAGGCGTCTAGACCTTCCTGCGGCATATAAAGCCGTACGTTACTACATGCGCCATGGGAAGGAAAAGACGGTCACACGGAGCTTAAAATGCCATGCAAACACGGCCCGTCGACTAACCATAAGGGGAGCGAAGGTGCAAACGACCCCCATAAAGGTGACGACACACAACGTAGAAGGCTGCCGACGTTCCAAGACAACGGTTAGAAGGCCAAGGCAACGAAAAATGAAAATCGATCGGCCGAAGACCAGCTAATTCGGCCGTTTATTCAAAATTCTGGTCGTTTTTTGCACAAACAACTTCGATAATAGAGAGCCGGCCAAGCTCTCCGAGACGTCAGCCGCACAATTTCACTGATCCGGTAAGCCCTTCACATTTCGCAGAGTCACATATGTGCGTTTGGAGGATAGCTCATCAGAGTGACAAAATATGAGCCATCCTTTAGAAGCATTCAAACGCAAAAATCGAAAGATATTTACCGGCATCTTTGGTTTTCTCGAGTATAAAAAAATACTAATTTGCAAAGAATATCATCACAGGACTACTCAAGCATGAGCACGAACTGGATATTGATGGAACAGTTGTCCATCTGTTCGCGTAGACCACATTCAGACACGCAGACGCCGCTCTCGCGGTGTCGGACTTGTCCTCGTCCGACTGCCAGCTCCTGTCAACCTCTTCTCTAATAGTTCTGTACAGAATATAACACCTTCCTAACCGGCGTCCCACTTCCTGTTCGAAACTGGGCCTGATAGTCGTAGTGGCTAGGGTCTTCCTCATGGGTTAGGCCGCCGCGATACTAGTTTGGATCATATCAATGAAAAAGGTGTGACCCACGCCAAAATACAGCGGCCGCCTGGGCAGGTTCAGCAGCCCTGTTTAGGTATATCATTGTTTACCTTTCCTGTAGAAAAGGTGCCCTACAAGTTTCCAAATAGAGTTACTCTGGGCAGCCTGAGATGTCCGTTCTCTTCTAGACGATCCAATGGCAGGCCGTCTGGAAAGGAGGCTGGTTCGGATCGCTAGTGAACTGGTCCGCTTCAAAGTGGACATTCGAAAAGTCAAGGTGGTAAAAGCAGGATTTAGATGATTCATCGTCAGGCCCATACAGTTACACGGAAGACGAAGATATGTGGAGTTCGCAGGGTTTGTAAGTGTCTCAGAGGCTAGTAACACTCATAGTTCCCACGCCATCTGCATGACTAGCACGGTCTCTTATGATGACTAGGGCAAGTGGGGTGACACAGGCTGTGAGTGATGTTTGTAGGTCGAGTATTGAAGTACACATCACTGTCATCAGAGGGTTGGGGCGATGTGTGATCACCATATGTGGTCGGATTTGGTCACGGAAGACAGGACACCAGTATCAACCCCTTCTGAGTGCATAGCACTGAATTCGCTAGCCGTATAGCCACTGCCTAGACTGAAACTAGCACCCGTTGGCGTAGGCCTTTAGAGAAGCTTGCTGGTGTCTGGTAGGCAACCGCAAAGGCTTCTATGGAGTCGACTCAATAATTCATATCGACTAGATGAGTAAGAATAGAACCTGAAGTGTGTGAGGTCTGCCTCACTGACCGGGGTAGCTGACGGAGATTGATACCTGATACGCCTCCTTCTGCAGCGAGCGTCCCAAGACAGAGTGGCTAGATGGCAAAGTCAGTTTCACCACGACGTCGAGAAAACGGCTGTCTTGATTGCCACAGGGCCTAAATGACTGTTTGTTGGCCATAAAGCTGTCCATGTTCGCGAGCATGTTTGCACCGCCCTCAACCATTACACACCCTTCCCCCAATTACTAGCTCCAGTGACGCAAAAATCAAGACCTACATGCACTCCAGGCGACAGTGTCGAGGGCTCACAAACCAGCTGTATTTAGTTGCCTGAATAATCGCCTCGGCTCGCTCATAACAGGATCGATAGCTGCCACAGCAATGCCCTTCTCCTGTATATCCACAGGAACACAATGTTCTAGAAAGAAGTAGAGGCTTGAT
>CACRXP010000640.1:226962-259538 GCA_902702965.1 Spirometra erinaceieuropaei
GGGCATCACTTTCCTATTATTCTGGCGATTTGAATGAACACAAGCTCCTATCAACCCAGGTGACATGCCACCCAGCTTCTCGGATAGTGAGAGAATGGGAGCTTTTACTTTACCCAGAAGTACTGACAAACTACTGATAGACTACTGATGAACCAGTATGAATTAAGCTTTCTCTGCTCAGACCTAGTACATGTGTTGCACACCACTGACTGCCTGATGGCAATTTATGAATATTACGCGGTTATCACGCTGTGGCGCATGGACTTTAACCCAGATATTTATATCCATTGAGGGAATGGTTCATTGGAGCATTGATAAAACCGAGGTCAGTGGTCCAGAACCTTTTGCTGGAAGGATGGGGATGATCCGGTGGGAATGACTACTCTTCATTCACCTGCCGTCACCCTCCCCCCTGTTGACTGTATGAAGAGTGTGGGTGAGGGGGCGGGGCCTTCGACAACTATCTAACAAAGTAGTTCAATTAATGTCCGCATTTACGTGGGTTGTAATTCTTACCATGGTGGTGCTATTGTCGTGACGACCCTTCTCCTATCTCCTCTGTCGTTTAGTTGGGTAGTTGTAGCCGTACCTGAAGTAGACACGCCCCAGCCTAACCCCTAACCCAAACCCCCAACCACTAACAGGTACGGATATTAACTAAGATCTTGTCTTTCGTCATTTAGGTGCACACGTTTGGTTTAGTAAACAGTCCTGAGGATCACGCAACGACTGGTTGATGTATGTGATAGAAGACACTGGTGGATGACAGATGTACTGCAAACATGTTGAATCTCGGAGTCGTCACGGGGTTCACTGCGCGAGAAAGTGCTTTAAACGTGTGACAGTTTGTTTGGCTGCACGCCTGTGTTACCTTGAGAGTTGGCATTTCCGGTACAATTGGTTCACTCAATTAGAGCGATGACTGGTTTTTTTCCCAATATCTGTATGAATGGACTAGAAACAGTAAATATCGCTCTGCACACAACCACTTTCAGAAAGTGCAAACTTGGGTGCAACTTCAGTTCTTTGTCAAAATGTTTACTCGTCCGCAGCCCACAGATAACGCCTGTGTAACCTTTCCATAGGAGCATAAGAGGATTTGTGGGAAATAGATGGAAAGGAGAGTCGACTGCTGCGTGTGAGAAACCGGTAGGTGGCTCTGGACACAGAGACCCGAATGCACATCAGCGGCGAGGAGGAACAACGCTAACTCACAAGTCGCAGATAATTCGACGCGACCTGTTTGCACAATAAAGTTCGACAAAGTCGACATTTTCGCAACGACTTCTTCCTTTGCCTTCCTTGTCGTGACTGTTTAAATGGGGTGATTGGCCGCACGGGGATGTGTGCGTTGACACCGCTTCCGATGACAGCATTGATGAGTCATTATCACATCAGTCATCAACGCCGATGATGAAATCGGGCATGCACGTGACTGAGCAGTCATCGCACAAGGTACAACTATTGGCGGGAATGCTAGGCTGTGAAGATGCTTGGTGGAGTAGAACTGCGTCCTATAAAAGCTACACCTCTGTGCCTCCACTATGCTGATTTCAACAACTGTATGGTATGACAGGTCAGAGTGAACGTGCGAAACGTCAGGCAAGTAAAATCCTCGTCCCAACGATCGAGCCTCCTTCCTCCCGGCTCTACAAACTGTCTGCAAGGAGAAAAACCTCCTCAGGTGCCGGGTTTACGGACTTTAGTGGGAATTCAATGTTAAAAACGTGCACATATTGATATATCAGGTGGAGGATTATTTTCAAAGAAGTTCTGTAGGAATCCTTACAGTCAACTTGACACAGGACCGTTTCAATAGGAGCGAAGAAACAACTTATAGGAAACAGTCGGGAAGAAGGAGACATGATCGCTGGAACAAGGGCTTTATTTGCCTGACGTTTCGGATTCCCGCTCGAAACCATCATGAGAGACAAAAGCAGATACGGGTGGTTCATGCAAAGGGGTCTACTGTATTTATAGGATGCAGTCGTCATTCTACCGCATGCCTATGAAAATTCGAGGCTACCTCCCCACTTCATCATGCACTGTTGCACTTGGTGTGATGATTTTTTGATGGCCGACAAAGATTGCGGTGGTCTAAAGACCAAAGTGATCGGGAAAGCGACAAGTACTGAACTTCAACAGCAATCACCCAATATGTCACAAACGCAGTTGTGTAAGGACGGCATATCGGCGTGTTGAAATAAACTGAAGTGGGCCGGAAAACAAGATTGCCGAATTACAATACCTTTGACGGATCCTGAAAGCCAATGGCTACCCGCGCAACTTCGTCAAACGATGCATACGCAAAAGGGACGGAAAGCCAAACCACATGGACCTGGAAGTTTGGCGGGCGCTTCCGTATGTCAAGAGCGTTTTGGAAGCTGTCGGCTGCCTTCACACACCACTCGGGATTGGATTTTTACACAGACCGCAGACAGCCATCAGGCTTAGGGTAGTGAAATCGGAAGTTCCGCTGCCACGGCAAGAAACGTCTGGAATCGTTTATCGGATCCGGAGCAGTTGTGGACGAAGCAACTATGTCGGAGAAAACAACAGACTGGTTCGAACACGCTGTAGCAGTGTAAAGAGATGACACCAGCTTTCAAGACACCGCCACACATTCAAATGCGATGACAACGAAATTCTCGCTAGGAATGACAATCACATGAGCCGCAAGCTGTTCGAGTCGCGGTTCACTGGCCTTCAGTAGATTAGCAAGTGCGGTGACTTCCCCTTTCCATACTCGGCGCTGAGAATTCGCCTAGGCGGAGTAATTAGCCACGCGGGCAGCACAGAGGAGAACACTGTTCCCAACGCCAAGGTCGGTGGGTCAGATGGTCTAGCAATTATCACATCAGCATCCAACGCCCATGATGAAATTGCAACAATTAACGATGAGAATGTCGGCCAGCAAACAGTCATCACACCAAGTTCAACAAGACCTGACGAAGGGGAGAGAAAGCCTCGAATTTTCGTAAGTATGTGGTAGCATGGCGACTGCATCCTATAAATACTGCAGCCAGTTGTGCATGAACAACCCTTATCTGCTATTGTTTCTGATGATGTGTTAGACCAGGAATCCGAAAAGTCAGGCGAATAAAGCTGTTGTCCCAGTGATCGCGTTGCCTTCCCCACATGAACGGTTTCTTCAGGTGTGCAGGTGGGGACGATTTCCACAGCCAGGTTTTACGGTCTACGGCAAGTACACAAAGAAAACATACTGCTTAGGCCAATTGTCTCGCAGCGTGGTCTTGCTACATGTGGTTTGGCAAAATGGATATTTGCTCTTCTTAGGTTCCTGGTAGAAGGTTCTTCAACAACAGTGGCTTCCGTTTCTTGAATGCTTAAAGCACCTATAAGTAGAGCTGGGTCTCGTTTCACTCCTCAACTCCTTCCCACAACAACTAACCGTAGACATTGTGAGACAACCATTGGCTGGCCGTCACGATGAGAGGGGCAATCCCCTGAAGTCCGAATATCGGATCGAACCCTCGCGGTTTGCCTAGAAACATATTTCACCTTTGGTAGACCAATGAATAAACAAATTAATAGCACTCCCATGGGCTCCCATTATAGGGGCTGATTGCGGAAAACGTCCTTCAACGAATTGAGCACTTGGTGTTTACCAGGTATCAAACAAAGTGTCATTACGTCCATGACACTTTCGCCATTGTCAAATTATCTGGCAGGGAGCACCTTAAAGGATTACTGAAATCCGTTGACCCGAATATCTGAATCGCAATGGAAACTGGAACTAACGACCAACTCTCCTTCCTTGAGTGCTTGTTCGCCGCTATGCAACTATCGTTTACAGAAAAGCTACCAACACAAGACAAATACAACGCATAGACAGCACTCATCGCCTCTTTCACAAACGCAGCTGTGTCCGTATTCTGCTCCAAAGAGTTGAAACACACAACAGCAAACTAGCCAACAAAACCGCTGAATAATAATATCTTCATGACCTCTTTTGGGCCAATGGATACCCGAATTATTTTATCAAGCAAGGCAAACACTGAGTTGACAGGCGACGGCCATAATAAGAGCAATCCAAAGTCTGGAGGGCTATTCTGTACATAAAAGAAGTCTCCGAGGCGAGACTGGGCATTGCTGGTCATTGACACCAGGCAACAATTCGCCGTCATTTGATGCAAATCAAGGACACAGCGAAATCCACTAAAACCTCAGTAGTTGTCTTTCAAATAAGTTGTTACAATGGAGACTGCAACTAAGTTGGGAAAACTGGATGGAAGTTGGGAACTCGCCTAAACGAGCACAAACTGGAAACTAGACCGAATGACAAAGTATGAGCCATCCTTTAGAGGCGTCCAAACGCAAAAGTCAAAAAATATTTACCAGCATCTTTGGTTTGGTTAGATCGCAGTTGATAGCCAGGAATGAGGAAGTGGATCGCGACCTTAGTCTTAATCCTAACCTTAAACCTAACCCTAACCTCAACCTTAAACGTTAACCGTTAACCCTAACGGCAACCCTAACTCTAACCGAAATCGTAAACGTAACCGTAGCCCTTAGACATAGCCGTAACTGAAGAAACCTAACTGTAATACTAAAACCTAATCATACGCTCAAACCCTAACCGTAACCCGAAGGCCCAAGCCTAAATGCATAACCCTAACCCGAAAATCGAAAACCATTTACTGCTGCCCTAATCCTAACCTCAAACGTAAAACGGAAGCCAAATGGGTCAGATGTGATTATGGAACCCCTCAAAATAGCCCCAGTAAACAAACCTCCAAGCCACCTGTAGTACAGGGCCTGGCTACCAATTGCGATCTAGCCTTTGGGTTTTGTCGAGTAGAAAAGATTAGTAATTTACATAGAATATCATCAAATGACTACTCAAGCATGAACACGAGCTGGATTTTGATGGAACAGTTGTCCATCTGTTCGCGTAGACCACATTCAGTAAACATTTCAACTTCACCAGTGGGTATCTCTGCAGTTGTTCGCAGTTGATTGCAGGCGTTCAATACTAGCTCCTGCTTTGAGGCTGCCGGTGGATCTGATGTTGTGATAACATTCAGACGCTCGAATTACAATCATTTTCAGTTTTTCTACAATGAGTTACGCGGGGGGTGCCATGGACCGCAGTGGAGGCCAGATTAGGACACGGTACGCGTTACTCGGACAGCGTGTTCATAACTGGTGCCGTACAATGTGGGAGTTTGTGGTGGCACGCCTAGGCGCAAGCTCCCGCCAAGCCAGCTACCTGCGCCCAGTCCCCACATCAGATGACTGACCGACCCGGGGACGAGATTAATACTTGGAGGAGGGAAGGCAGGATGAGGTCGAATCTGGGGACTCGGCGCATATTCCCCATCACAAACTATCTCACGTGCTTCTAAACTATCACGGTTAGCTAAGAGCCGCGGCCTAGAAGGTCGCCAACAGCTCGGTTCCCTTGCCAGGGCACAGAGTCGGACTACAAGGCTGCCTTAATAATGTGGTCTCTATGGCACTTCCACTCAGTTGGGATTCGAGTCCTCCTTGTTTCTGCAAAGTCCCGGTCCGCGTGTGTGTACACACCCCTGATAGTCCGTGAACTAATCTCCAAATTCTCTCCCCCCTGCAAACAATAAAGTCCTGCGAAGAGGGCGGTATGCGATCCTATAGGCAGCCCATGCTAGTGTAGTGGTTCACCTGCGAGCACTTGTTGCAACGCTGAGCCTCCCGTGACTACTTGCACATGCGCACCACTCGCAGTCTGGTTCTCGGCCAAGGCCGCCTGCCCAAACTGGCCAATCATCTTCGAGGCTGACTCAAACCTGACCTCACGGAGGGCGCTGGGCGATTGCCCCTATGTCTCAGACACGCGGATGCCGCCCTCGTCCGACTGCCAGCTCCTACCAACCTCCTCTCCAATAGTTCTGTACAGAATATAACATTTTCCCAACTGGCGTCCCACTTCTTCTCTTCCTGTTCGAAACTGGGTCTGATAGTCGTAGTAGCTCGGGTCTTCCTCATGGGTTAGGCCGCGCGATACTAGTTTGGATCATCTTAATGAAAAAAATTTGACCCACGCCAAAATACAGCAGTCGCCTGGGCTGGTTCAGCGGCCCTGTTTAGGTGTATCATTGTTTACCTTTCCTGTAGAAAAGGTGCCCTACACGTTTCCAAAGAGAGCTAATCTTGGCAGCCTGAGATGTCCGTTCTCTTCTAGGCGATCCAATGGCAGGCCGTCTGGAAAGGAGGCTGGTTCGGATCGCTAGTGGACTGGTTCGCTGCAAAGTGGACATTCGAAAAGTCAAGGTGGTAAACGCAGGATTTCGCTGATTCATCGTCAGGCCCATACAGTTACACAGAGGACGAAGATATGTGGAGTTCGCAGGGTTTCTAGATGTCTCAGGGACTAGTAACACTCATAGTTCCCACGCCATCTGCATGACTAGCACGGTCTCTTATGATGACTGGGGCAAGTGGGGTGACACAGGCTGTGAGTGATGTTTGTAGGTCGAGTATTGAAGTACATATCACTGTCATCAGATGGTTGGGGCGGTGTGTTATCACCATCTGTGGTCGGATTTGGTCACGGATGACAGGGCGCCTGTGTCAACCCCCTTCTGCAAGCATAGCACTGAATTTGCTAACTGTATAGCCACTGCCTAGACTGAAACTAGCACCTGTATGCCTAGGCCTTTAAAGGAGTTTGATGGTGTCTGGTAGGCAACCGCAAAGGCTTCTATGGAGTCGACTCAATAATTTATATCGACTAGATGAGTAAGAATAGAACCTGAAGTGTGTGAGGTCTGCCTCACTGACCGGGGTAGCTGACGGAGATTGATACCTGATACGCCTCCTTCTGCAGCGAGCGTCCCAAGACAGAGTAGCTAGATGGCAAAGTCAGTTTCACCACGACGTCGAGAAAACGGTTTTCTTGATTGCCACAGGGCCTAAATGACTGTTTGCTGGCCATAAAGCTGTCCATGTTCGCGAGCATGTTTGCACCGCCCTCAACCATTACACACCCTTCCCCCAATTACTAGCTCCAGTGACGCAAAAATCAAGACCTACATGCACTCCAGGCCACAGTGCCGAAGGCTCACAAACCAGCTGTATTTAGTTGCCTGAATAATCGCCTCGGCTTGCTCATAACGGGATCGATAGCTGCCACAGCAATGCCCTTCTCCTGTAGATCCGCAGGAACACAATGTTCTAGAAAGAATTAGAGGCTAGATCGCAGTTGGTAGCCCGGCCCCGTATCACAGGTGGCTAGGGAGTTTGTTTACTGGGGCTATTTTGTGGGGTTCGATAATCACATCTGACCCATTTGGCATCCGTTTTACGTTTGAGGTTAGGATTAGGGTACCGGTTAGTGGTTTCCGGTTTTCAAATTAGGGTTATGCCTTTAGGCTTAGGTTTTCGGGTTACGGTTAGGGTTTGAGCGTACGAATAGGTTTCAATCTTACGGTTAGGTTTTTCAGTTGCGGCTGTGTCTATGGGCTGCGGTTAAGTTTACGATTTTGGTTAGGGTTAGGGTTGCCGTTATGGTTAACGGTTAACGTTTACGGTTAAGTTTAGGGTTAAGGTTAAGATAAGGGTTAAGATCGTCGTCCGCTTCCCCATTCCTAGTTACCAACTGCGGTAACGTTTACGATTTCGGTTAGGGTTTGGATTAAAGTTAGGATTAGGGTTAAGGTCGCCGTCCACTTCCCCCTTCCTGGCTACCAACTGCGCTCTAGCCGAAGTGGACGTAATCGCAAGTACAAGAGCACTATTCGGCTGATGGTCGGAATCACGCTAGTACTCAACCACAGAGACAACAGATACGGATAATTCATACACGAAAGGTTGCAGTATTTATAGCATGCAGTCGTTAGGCTACTGTATAAGTTTGACAACCACTGGCTCTTCCCTTAATCAAGGGTGATTTGCCCGCTGGTGACCTAATTGCTTGATGTCCGGTATGCAAGTCGTTAATGGCTGGAATCTCACCACCCGTGTTGGATGCTGGCGTGATGATGAATCGGCAAGGTGGCTCCCTGGCCTGCGCGCTCCCCAAAAGGCACATTAATTTGGCTAAACTAAGTCCCAGTACCGGATAAATGGTCTGGAGGTCATTATACTGAGGTCCATGAGCCACGACTCAAGCAACTCGCGGCTCACGTGATTATCACCTCTCGCGAGAATTTCCACCTCACTTAACTCCATGTGTGGTCGGACCTCGTCGAACGAACCGCAACTTGAGAGTTGTGGTCATTTCTACGTACCGCAGCCGCGTGTTCGACGATTCGCATCCTGATCACTCTTTTAGTTTTTCCAACGTAGTTGCTTTGTCCGCAACTTCACCAGGTCAGATAAAGGTCCCCAGGTGTTTCTCGCCGTGACAATGGGTCTTTTGGTCTTATTGCATGGTGCCTACTGTTTGCCTCCGGTCTATGTGAGACTGCAACTCCAAGAGATGCCAGAAAGCTGATGAAGGTCTCAGAAGTATTCTTGACGTTCGTCAAAATTGGACTTCAGTGAGATAATGGCTCTCTTCTCGTTTGCGCATGTACCGGCTGACGAAGTTGCGTAGGGAGCCATATTCTATGAACACCCATCGTAACGTGCTTGCGACCGACCGGAAGCGCTATGATGACTGCTGGACGTATCACCACTATGTTATCGTCAAGATAAGAATACAACCACAACCGCGCAGGCGACCGCAAGGTTAGTCCACATCAGGTAAGTTTAAGACTGTATTAATTAATACGGTTTAAGGCCGATTTGATTTTAGCGGTTGCCTGGACCCTCAACTCAAAAAGCAAACCCCTGAGGCACCCACTAGTATCGACACCCAGTGTGTGGAGCTGCCGGATAGCAAACAAGCCACTACGACGGATGCCCTTGACCGCGTACGCACTGAGCGCCAGGACAGGTATGATGACGACGGAGAAATCCACAGTGTGCTCACCGAGGAACATAAACAACACACGACCATCACCATAAACAGCAATAACATCAATTAAGTGACGTGTTTTCAAAGCTAACGCCTAGTACAAGAGGAGCTGAGGGAGATGCCCAACGAGCGGTAAATCGATAGCCCGACCGTCGATTCCGACGATGTCCACAGTAGGCTCCCCAGCAGGGAACGCAGGGGCGGCGACTTGCGCGTGAATTAGTTTACAGTGATAGTTGGCTTTCGCATCATCGACAGCATGTTCTCCTCCTTCTTCACCCGGGCACGGTGTCAAGACAGAGTCAAGACGATCAAGGGCAGGGGGTGGGAAGGCGCAGGTCGATGCCACGGTCTAGCTCACACCTTATCGCTCCACTCCACACCCCCTGGTCCACATGGCAAATGACCAGGTTTTACACCACCACCACCACCACCACCACCACCACCACCACCACCACCACCGGCAACCGGATCTGCCACCACACGCCTAAAGGTAGGATCCGATATGACACCCCTGTTGTTCCGGCGCATCTACCACGTGGTCCGTTTAGGGTGGCCAAGACAGGTAAATCCCAGAGCTGTGGAACAACAGGCGTGAACCGATCGGGGGGAAATGGGGAATTTTTTAGCAGCCCTCAAAGTTATCTACGTTCCACTGTGCCACCGTTGAGTCGGGATGTGTCAACCCTCCTAGCGGAGAGGTCATAAATCCTGTACCGTTAGCCAACGCAATTGCAGGGCGTCTCCAGTCACCCAGAACATAGGATGCGGAGGAGGCATTTATGGGTTTCCTCGGGTAGAAACTAACAAGGACCTCCTTAACTTAGTCGAAGCACTTCAACAGCTGTCCAATGGAAAAGTGTCGAGGCAATTAAAGCTATTTGGAGACCCTAGGCACTACGACCTTCATTGCCGGTTGCGGCTAGAAAGGGGAGCTGGACGACAGTTGGGAGGATACTGCACTGCAGACTGAAAGCCTGGAGAAAAAGGTGAAACAAGCTGACAGCCGAACGAGAGAACGCATCTGCTGAACATCTTCAAGGCAGTCCTTATAGCGTCCTAAGTGTGGGCATGTTTGTGTCGGCAGTCACGTTATCTGGGTGGTTTGGATAGCCGTGACTGGTAGGGAACCAGACAGCGGGTGAAAGAAAGCCTGAGAGGCGCCTGGATACGGGCCAATGCAAACGTACGGGGAGCAGAAGTAAGCCGAACCGGAGTCTTAAGTAAGGCGGCCACAATCACTAGAAAAAACTTGCCCCGCAGTTCTAGCAGATGTGACGACACAGACCATTCCCCAAGACTTCAAAGATGTCGAAATCGGCAGTTTTACGATAACTACGGAAGAATCGCCCTCTTTAATATTACAGTAAATATCTTAGCCCGTGTCCGAATCAACCGCCAAACAGGCATCTGAATCAGAACCGCAGCGTGAATTCCGAGAGGATCGCGGAACTCCCGACATTGTCATCGTGACCCGGCAACTGCAGGGCAATTGCCAAGAAATGAGCACAAGCTCAACATCGTCTTTATGGATATTACGGTGGCCATGGACAGGGTGAATTGAGATGAACTGTGGAGAATCATGCTGAAATTCGGATTCCCTCACGGCAGCCTGTTGGCTCGCGTCACGGACAACCGGACCATCCCTAATGAATCCACACTGACTAACAGGGTGAAACGGGGCTGCGTTTTCGTCCCCACGCTGTTCAGTCACATGTTCACCGCTAGGCTGATGAGGGCCTGCTGCGAGCAGCAGCCGGGGATGGACGTTGACTGCCAAAACAACGAAAAATGCTCAACCTCATTCACATGTAAGACTTTTCCAGCGTGTCCAAAAGCAGCGTCCACGACCAGTAGATCGCGAATGATTGTGGGCCAAACAACAAAACGGGGCAGGGCATGCAGCTGAATGCGGATCCCTTCGACTCCGTTACCCAAATTAAAAACCGGCTACCACAACGAATAAGAGGGTATTCATACATTAATCAGCCCCAAGTACTAACCACACACGAACTCCATTCCAATTCAGTGAGACCCACCTAACAGCAGTGGATAACTTCGCGTATCGTGGGAGTACAATTTAATAAAAACATAAAAATCGAGGGCAAATTCGCAAGTCCGATGTGAGAATCCAAGTAGACTTTCGACCAGTTAAATCATTCGTCAGGAATCGTCCGAATATCTTACCGAACACAGTCGAGGACGTATAAGGTTTTAGGTCCTGATAACGCGCTTGATTGGGCGGAGAGGTGGACCATATATAAAGATCAAGCAAAGAGGAGCAACTGTTATCACCTCGGCTGTCTCCCGAGTATCTCAAGGGTGAAATGACAAGATAGAATCCCCACATCCAGAATCTGGAAAGAAACGGCCAACACGGTATCTTCATCATGCTAGGAAAAATATAACTGTGGTTGAACGGCCACCTCTTGAGGATGGACAACGAGCGCCTGCCCAAACGACTGTTCTAGGACGAATTCGCTGAAGGTGAGTACTGACCAGGCAAAACACGTCTCCACAAAGATACCGTGAGGACCTCCCTCAAGCACCCTAAAATCAACCCGTAGACCTAGAAGAAACTCTCTCAGAATCGATCAGCGTGGTGCGCTACCGTAAAGACTGGAGCAGTCATCTTCGCATCCAACGAAACAGCCACTGTCAAGGCAAAGAGTAAACTGATAAGACTCAAGTTTCACGGTTTAATGACGTAAACAGTGAAGACCGGCCATTGTGTCCACACTGTCAACGGACATTTTGGACATGAATCGGTAACGATGGACATCTCTGAAACCAATGAAATTCCAATACGGTCTTAATGTGGCCTCCGTGGCACCCTCCGATACGGGAAATTCAGGTCGTGTGAGGGTTCCAGACCATATTCGGTCTTCAGGAGAATGTTTTGCAGTCCGGACCGGGTAACTGAGAGAGCTGTGAGTTCAGAAGATGCTGCGAAATTCTGTCTCACCATAGACTAGCTCACGCGCAGGTCACCGTTGCTGAGCGTATTCCGTGGGGCGTAGGATGAACATCGTCACGCCTGCGACTCTGGACCATCACATGCGCATAAACAGTCGCAGTCGTCGGGTCAAATCCGGGTCAGCAGCAGGAGCAGATGAAACGCCAGAAGGAGGCAGTTGTCGCATGCGAAAGTCTGGGCCACTACCCTAAAAAGTAGTGAGTCCTGACTGGTCAGAACATGTTGAGACCGTGGTTATTAGTAGTCGGGAGAGCCAGAGAGTGACTGCGTCTGAATGGCCCGACGAGTTTGGCGGCCTTGAGCCTGAGACGCGTGAGGTATGGGCGGCCGTGAATACCTGTATGCGCATGCGTCTGTTGAAATGACGACAGCTCTCAATTTACAGCTCATTCCAAGAGATCTGGCCACACATTCGAATTCGACGAGGCCGAAATTCTTGCCAGAGGTCACAGTCGCATAAGCCGGGAACTGCTTGAGTCGTGGTTTACTGGCCCCTCAGTCCATTAAAAAGTGTAATGGTCTTCCCCTTTCATATTCGGTGCTGAGACCTCGCCTAGGCGGAGTAATTAACCACGCGGGGAGCCCACAGATGAATCCTTTTCCCAACACCAGGGTCGGTGCGTCAGATGGTTGAACAATCATCACACCAACATCCCACACACGTGATGAGATTGCAGCGATTAACGACGAGAATTCGGCCATCAAACACTCATCACATCAAGTCCAACGATCTCTGACGAAGGGGGAGCCGTGAACATTAATAGATATGCGGTAGCATGGCGACTGCATCTTATAAATACTGAAGCCCCTTGTGTATGAACCACCCGTATCTGCTTTTGTCTCTGATGATGGGTTCGAGCAGGAGTCCGAAACGCAAGGTTAATAAAGCCTTTGTCTCAGCGATCGTGTCTCCTCCTTCAAGTGTTGATTTCAGTCCACGCAATCAGTCGAACAACTCTAGGGCCAGCGCTTCCGAGTGATGTTCATCAAAGCCATGGATGACTATGACGCCGACGAGTGCTAAAGAAGAGTGTCCTGCGCAATCTCTTTGTCGGCCAAAAGATTAGTGAGAAGCATTCCAGAATATTTATCAATGTAACCTCATAGATGTCAAAATGGAAATCAGAGACTGGCAGAATCCTGACAGTCGATCAGTCGTAGAAATGATAAAAGGATTCGAAATGCATCAACACAAACACGAGTTCAAATAAAAGCGACCAACTTAGACTTCTGGCTTCAAAATCCGTACAGGTCTGCCTTGTGCAGCAGTAATATTCACATCGTGCCGGAAACCTGAAAACTAGGCGAGAGAGTGGGTTTTAGCATGAGGCATGAGGGGGGGGGTCTGATCCTCTACATGGCCTTACTCAGAAGTCAGCACAAACGGAGATGACAGAGTTAAACGTCATCGGACGGGAGTGGGAAAGCCCTGCAGTTCCATCAATGCTAAGAGGCTCTTTACCCTCCAGGTAGATAGAAAACTGATGGATAGATTACAATAAAATCGCATAGAGGGCGCTGCTTGGTAAACTGCGGTCAGGCTTCGGGATTGCGAGGTCGGCATCTAACTCTGCTGAAGAAATACTCCTTGAAGTTCAAATAGTTTCCTGCTAAAGAGCAATTCGAAAATCGTATCTTACATCTTCGTTTTTGACAAAGGAAGGATGTTCAAAAACTAATCAGTTCTGCAAAAATTTCCAATATTACGATTGAAGAGTCAGTTAGCGAACATATGTTTTCGGTAACTCATCCACAGGCCGATGCACTTACATGGGGCATGATCATTCTAATTGTAGACAGGATATAAATGCGGTTCGGGGTCAGGGTTAATCGAACTCCATGTTCCCACGCCGCCCGCATGACGGAGTCAGCGTGTTGAGGATGGTAGAGTTGGGGTGGGAGGGGGGAGGGAAGAAGAGGGGTTCCGGTTAGGTTGTAAGCGCTGTGAGTGCGTGTGACTGCTGTCGGGGCGTCGGGACGGCGTGCGATCATCGTCTGGAGTCGGCCAGGGCGGACAGACTGCTAGTGTCAGCATCTTCTGACAATAGAGCGCTGGGTTCGCTAGTCGAATGGCCACTGCTTCGGCTTCGGCTAGCACCCGTTTGCGCAGGCCTTTAGAGTAGTGTGCCGGTGCCCGATAGTTAACTGGAAAGGCTTCTTTGGCTTCGGCTTGGTGGTTCGTATCGATTAAATTTGCGAGAATTGAACTCGGAATCGATCGATTTTCACCTCTATCTGGCCAGGCAGGCAGGCATGCGTTTGCGTATTCTCTTTTCCAGACGCCTCGTTGTACGGCCAATATATCCCGCTCCAAAGGAGCCGGTGAATGAATAAATACACAATAATGTGGCCTGTAACGGCAGTCGATCTTTGACCCCCAGCCGTAGTAGGGGGGGAGTCGGCGACGAATACGCGCAAGTTCGTCGCGAGGAAGGCAGTCGCGAGAGCTGTCCTAAGACGTCGTCTCACTGATTCGCTTGCTGCGTCGCCTAGAAAAGGCAGTCTTAGAAATAAGTCTTTCTTCTCTGCAGTTGCAACGACAGGTTTTGAGGCACGCTCTGATGACGAGTTACCGAAAACATATGTTTGCCAACTGGCACTTCAAAACTAATCACTTGTGCTAAAGAAGGAGTGGTTTTATGACTTCTTTCTGAGCGAAGTGTGCTTGAGTAACCATAGATTACCAGCGAAGGAGAACATAACAGAACACCGCCATATCTCCCCACCAACTTTTGTAAACAAATCGGAACTATCATTGGGTCTGCTGAATGGGCAACATTATATCAGAAGTACTGTTAATTTAAATCTTCTGACCACCTACTTTGTTGTGGATGCTGGATCCCTTTGTTAGGGTTACGAGCTCGGATTAAGAGTGATATCTCTGTGTGACAGCCGGCAGCGTCCTGTGTCACTCTGAGCCCAAAACGACTCCAACTGACAGAAGTAACAATACTTGCGTCGTCATGGTCCAAATGGGCTTGTGATAACACAAGGAATCTGTCTAACACAAGAGCCACACCAAGCGGCATGTCAATCCTTGAAAAGGACGGAGATGTTGGGCGCATTTTGTGTTCATGATAGAACCCCGCATATCAGGCAGTAATGTCGACTCTAAACTAACATGTTTCCCGCAATGAGATCTGTCGTCCTTCGTCGAATCCCAATAGTATTTTGAATTACAAAAACAAACTTACTCGCCAATAATAAGTAGCCAATTTAACGTAAACGCCAAAGAGAGCTCGCTAGTCAACGAGATAGAAGACCGGAAATCGAAACCTTAAGAAGCCCGTGGGTGTTGAGAAAACTGCTTTGTTGCACTTTTAAACTCGATCGTGGCATAGACGTCAGTCTTAGGGATCTTCTCCTGTTGAAAATAGTTTGAAAAAGCAAAGCACCGACAATAGTTAAGATACTCTTAGAAGTCCATATAAAAAGTTCCGTTTATGTTGACAAATATGAGCTTGTTTAGTGTTTCCAGTTTCTTACAATCGATTAAAAGAGGCCCTTGAGACATGCTAACACCGTCATTTATGTTATCTATAAACCTTTATCCTGAAAACAGGCGTAAGGCCTTGTGATAACGCATATCAAATGCATAAGAACCGGCAAATGCTCGGCGGAGCTCCCCACGGTTCTCCGGTCATTTGAACCCAAACCACAGTAAAGCACGTACTCGACCTGAACGTGTTCATACCGACACAAAGTCCCCCGAGCCCCAAAGATCTTCTACTTACAATATAACTAAGTCTATCTAGGCACTTACGTCAAATTCTTAGCACTTCATCCTTCCTGGCTCCCAGGAAAGTCAGTTGCATAAACGGACATAGTTATTCATAAATTAACAAATTCTTTATCTGATAGAAGCGAACAGGCGAGTTCCAGGTAGCAGTTCAGAAGATGAAGATGCTATCACAGGAACAAGAAATTTATTGGCCTGACGTTTCGGATTCTCACTCGAATCCATCATCAGAGACATTCGCAGATAAAGGTGATGATGGCACAAGGAGTGCAGTATTTATGGCACATGGCTGCCGCGGGCCCATATTCGACACTGTAATTAACAGCTCTCGCAATCACCGCTGGGGTCGTAGTTGATGCGGTGATGACTTGTCAGTCCGAGTCCGAGTCGCTAATGGCTGTGATTTCGTCATCCGTGCTGGATGCTGGTGTGACGATGGCTCGGCAAACTGGCTCAGTGTCACAGGGAGGGCACTCCAACCTACGGACTGGCAAAGTGGCTGTACCCGCGAAACTTTGTCAACTAAAACTTTGTCAGCCAAAAGACCCGCTGCTACGGCAGGAAACGTCTGGAGTCGTTTACCGGATCTAGTTTACTTGCGGACAAAGCAACTATGCCGGAGAAACTGGGAGATTACTCCGTACGCGAATTGCCGAGCACGCAGCAGCAGTGAGGCGGGGAGACGCTAAATCTCAGGTGGCGGCACACTCGACGGGACCCGGCCATATTTTCAAATTTCAAGAGGCCGAAATCCTCGCAAGGGATGACAACCGCGTGAGCCGCCAGCTGTTCGAGTCATGGTTCTCAGGCCCGCAATCCATCAACAAGCACAATGACCTCCCGGTACCATATTCCGTGCTGCGATTTTCCCTGGGCAGGAGTATCAGTCACGTGGGGAGGTCGCGGGCCAGCAATGACCACAGTGACAGTGAGCCAGTTTGCCGAGCCATCGTCACACCAGCATCCAGCACGGATGACGAAATCACAGCCATTAGCGACTCGGACTCGGACTGACAAGTCATCACCGCATCAACTACGACCCCAGCGGTGATTGCGAGAGCTGTTAATTACAGTGTCGAATATGGTCCCACGGCAGCCACGTGTTATAAATACTGCACTCCTTGTGCCACCATCACCTGTATCTGCGAATGTCTCTGATGATGGATTAGAATGAGAATCCGAAACGTCAGGCCAATAAATTTCTTGTTCCTGTGATCGCATCTCCATCTTCTGCATTCTTCATCCTGTTAAACAGGAAGGATTTGCATTTACAGTAGGTGGGCTGACTCATGAAGAGTCAACGGAAAGTTCGAAATGCGTTTTCGTTTGAAAAATATAAATTAAGTAGATTTGTAAAACTAGTTATACTGCAACATAATTCTATAATATTTCAGTTACCTCAGGATGCTGGCTTTCGAATGAACTTCTTTCCGACTGCATGCAAAAACTACACTCTACAAAAAGTGAATACGTACGTAGCATGATATTTTCTCTCTGATTTTCGATTCTCCTAAAAGTCCAATTATATTTCATGGAAAAGATGCATCAAAATATACATTCTTTTGCTCATTCGGTAGACAATTACGTCTTCTTACAATATCATATTTGAAAGAAGGGTATAATTCGATTTTAAACAACGTTTCCATTTCCCGTAAAGTTTTATACCCGCTCTACAGTTACACTTGAATTCAGGGTTTCCAACCTACAAGCCGTATATTTTCCAAGTACGGAAAACCTCACATTTCTCTACGGTAATAAAGGCGACTACATAGGGTTCATAAAATTTAGCAGTGAATTTGATCCCTATCGTTAACTTTACAAGCCACAGTGGTAAATACAGAGACATGATGATTAATGAACGGCCATTTCACGGTAGTTGTAAGTCCCACAATCAGGAACTTTTTTAAAACAGAATTATGTCCCTCCTTCGAGCATAAAGCTAGAAGAAAACGTCATTTTCTACCGACTGAGCAAGAGAATAAGTATTTTTTTATACATGTTTTCTATGAAATATAGTTGAATATTTAAGGGCATCGAAAATCGATGGGAAAAATGTATGCTGCTTAAGCTGTTATTTTCACAGAGTGTAGTTTTTGCATGCGGTCGGAAAGGAGTTTATTCGTAAGCCGGCCTCCTGAGGTAACTGAAATGCTATCGAATTATGTTGCATTCTGATTAGATCTACAATCCTACTTAATTAATCTTTTCCAAACGAAAACGCATTTCGGAATTTGAGTTGACATTTCATGGGTTAACCCACCTACTGCATATCACTAGCACCACAAACATACGTAACGGTGTCGCTTTTTAATAGCTTTGACATTCATTAGCGCAGATGATGCGAAACAGTAAACCAACCGCCGGGAAATCGTTGTTACGAAGTAAGTCATGCCGACAACCATCATGTTTACACTGGGAAACCTAGTGTTCTGGTTCAGGGCATTGAAGGCTTCCGTATGGTAACGATGGGTTTTATGGTACTCCCAAGCGTATGAGATCTGAGCCACAAACCGCCTTTGTGTGAAAAGCTGGCATGCTGTGTAAAGGGCCTGGTCGTGTGGGGCACGCCCAGGTGGACTCTTCAGCCCTGTCAACCACCTGCATCCAATTCCTGCATCAAATGATCGACCTGATGGAGCAGTGGACTGATACGTGAGAGAAGGCAGAAAAAATGAGTTCGTCAATGGGGACGCCATCTTAACGGCACATTTTCTTCACTATAAATAGACTGACGCGCTTTTAAACTATCCAGAGACGCTAGAAGCCGTGGCTTGGAAGGCTGCCAGCGGACAGATTAACACGGTTCTCCCCGGATGAATAGTCAGGCTAAAGTATTTCCTTCTTCGTGTGACTTGTATGGCACTCGAACTCAGTTAGGAGACGAGAGTCACCCCTATCGTTTTTGGCAGTACCTGATCGATCTTGCGTGGACCAGGTCTGTGTGGCACATATAGGTGGGTTGTTTAGCTTTGTCAACCACTGCGCTCGATCACGCCTTCGATCCCCTTATCCCTGTCTATACGCAGGACGCATGTGTTCGAGTCAAAAGGCCAGTAAGCTTGTGCTATGCCAATATCAACAAACCATAGTCCTCGCAGTCTAGAATGCGCTGGCAGTACCCTGACACCTGGTTCCCTACAGGTAGATGCGCTTGCGCTCTCGCTAGATACATAGGTGCTGGGCATAGCTGCCCAGTCATCCTCATCGATCTAGCCACTGTTAAGGTGTTGTTGTTGTTGTTGTCGAAAAATCCTGGTCAAGTGTATGTTGTGGATCAGGGGGTGTCGTGGCACGCCTAGGTGCGGATCCGTCTGTGTCAGTCATCTGCGCCCTCCCTCGCTTCTAGTCTTCTTGACGCTGTCTTGACACCGTGTCAGGGTGAGGGAGGAGAGAGTGCGATAGATGACACGCAAGCCTATCATTGCTATAAACTAATTCGACGATCGAATTGTCTTCATGTGCTTGGATGGGGAGGGAGCGCGGTAGATTCTGCCAAAGGTTACTGTCAGTCTAAACTAATACACGCCCAAGACACCGTGTTTGCGTCCGCTACACTGGCTGCGACGATCCTTGTGTCACCATTACCCTTATCTGCTACTGTCTCTGATGATAAGTTGGAGTGAGAATCCGAAACGTCAGGCTAATAAAGCTCTTGTCTCAGCCATCGTGTCTCCTTCTTCAAGACGATCGAACTGTCACGGCGACGAGCGAAGGATAATCTAGAAGTATTGGCAATAACTGAAGTGACACTTCCGGCTTACTTGTTGCTCTCAGTCGTCCAGTCTCTAACCCTCGGTCGGCTCAACTTGACCAATAAGTTTGACGTGGCCCGATTTTGATGGTTGTTCGATGGTTGACATTCGAGTCGTTAATCGTCACAATTTCATGATGGGTGTTGGATGCTGGTGTGATGACTGCTCGACCATTTGACCTGCTGACACTGGAGTTGAAAACGGCCGTCTCCTGTACGCTTCCTGCGAGGCTAGATATTCCACCCAGACTGTTAAAGTTAGGCATCCGGGGCAGTTGCGGACCAAGCAACTATGTCGGAAAAACCAGAAGACTGCTCCTAACGCGAATGGCCGAAAACACGGCAACAGTGCGGAGAAATGATATCACCTCTTAAGTTGCGGCCCACTCGACGGGATCCGGCTACACATTCAACTTCAACGAGGCAGAACTTCTCGTGACAATCACATGAGACACGAGCTGCTCGAGCCATGGTTCACTGACCTTCATCTTATTAGCGGGTGCAGTGACCTTACGTCTGCATAGTCTAGGTCAGATAATTAGCCACGCGGGAAGCGGAGAGGTGAACACTACTCCCAACGCCAGGGTCGGTGGGTCAGATGGTCGAGCGATCATCACACCAACACCCGACGCCCGTAATGAAATTACAACGCCTAATGACTCGAATTTCGGCCATCAGACAATCAACACACCAAGTGCAACAATCTCCGATGAAGGAGGGGGGAGGGGGACCGTGGATTTTCATAGGAATGCGGCAGCATGGCGACTGTATCCTATAAATACTGCAATCCCTTGTGTATGAACCACCCATATCTGCTCTTTTCTCTGATTATGGGCTCAAGCAGAAGTCCGAAACGTCAGGCGAATAAAGTTCTTGTTCCAGTGATCGTGTCTCCGTTTTCACTTATGTGTATACCATAATATTAAAGTTTGTCCTGTGCTCAAGCAGCATGGTGGAGATCCCATAACTTTGTGAGGAAAGAGGAAGCACGCGTCGTCGAAGTCAAGGCGTCGTTTTCTGTCCGACATTGGGTTGAACAACGTCAATCAGTTAAGAGCCGCAGCCTTCTAAAGACTGCCAAATGCAAACCTGTGGGTTTTGTGACCTGTTAGAGTAATATTTTATTTATCCTGAACTATGCCGGTCCTTGGCTTCTCATATAACGTCAGATAGGGGTGAAGGGGGCCCTTCAGTGTCGCCAAGAAAGACATACTCTCACTGGTGGCGATGATGGTTCAGAGTGCGACCGCAAAACTACGAACAGGTATATGTATATGCGCCACGTTCTTGTTCTGGAACTTGCTAGCTTCTCAGCTGCCAAGTTTCGAGTTAAGAGCCCGTTAGAGATCAGTCAACACAGGGGATGAGTATTTTAATTAAAGAAACTTCATTATTAGGAAGCATCGAAAAATGTATGCATTTAAATATTTCAGGCAGATGACGAGTCTAGGTTTTAAAAACTTTTTTCAGTTCCTCAAGGCTCAGGTCACCGCTCTTATCGACGTCGAGTTTGTCAAAGAAGGCTCGAAGGTTGGCGTCGTTGACCTTGCCTGACTGAGCTTCCTTTTGCATGGCGGCTTTGAATTCGGCAAAACTTATTTTTCCAGATTTGTCGGTGTCCATGGCATTGAAGGTTGCCAATGCCAGTTGACTTATGCCCGCTTGACAACTGGTAGATAAAAAAAGAATTAGCTTTCTCAGAACATATTCCAACGTACCGTCTGTATGCAAATTATGTACAGCTCTTTCTATGCCACAATTTCACTCAAATCTCATGCATGTCTCTGATTCATCGATATGGTCTAACAGGGATAGGACAACTTTCACAGATCCCTCGAATTACCACCATTTTAGCTTAAAAAATAAAATCCCAGAAGAAGTTTATTTCGCAGAACAGCCTTAAAAGCCAAAAATTCACCGCGATAAAGTCATTCGTAAGCTGGATTGTGTTAACAGTATTGTTTTAGTTACTATTTCCTAAGGGTACACTGGACTTTTTACTCTGCCAAAAAGCATGCTACGTATGTCGTACTATTTCAATAAAACCATATAAACACATGGGCGCTTACCTCATTTTCGGCTAGTTTATAATCTGAAATAAAAATAGAGAGATTAAGGGAGGCCTTTAAAATGACAATTCAGCATAAATAATACGGATTAATTCCAAAAGAGCTTGATTAACAGGCGGAATGGTTGACCGTTTAACGGTTAACCGAATACCATTTGAGCTTTTTGGGGCTCCACTGAACAACTAACTGACTCAGTATGGATACAGCATATAACATTGCGGACACCGACAAAGCAGATGATAACGTTGTACCTGAACAGTTTTGACAGGCTAAATCATATCATTCAGCCATCTGTTTTTTATTCACTGCGTAGACACCCTCTTCCTAATGATTCTTCTGGGGATACAAGGCACAGGAAAGGGATAAGCTTCATAAACAAAATCCCCCATATTTGATCATTTGGAGTGCTGAAAGTTTTTAAGTGTTTATGCACAGTTATTTGCACGAAGTTTAGCATTAAAATCCCATTTGGTAAATTCGTCCACATCCTCATGCAAATATGCCGACAGACATTCAACAGTAAGTATGGAAGGGGACCAAACATTGAAATTTCACTGCAACTTTGCAGTCGTAAGTGGTATTGTAGCGGATTTGTTTTGGTATTTCAAGAGTATCTCTTAATGTCAAGGTTATTTTAGTGGGAAAGGTATCGTTTTGATCCCATTCATGTTAAATCCTCGACTTGGACCCCGTGAAAACCAAGGGTCAAAAGCTGCTGAAAAAGTAATACAGAGTATCGAAGGACAAATGTAGGCAGAAGGAACCAAAAGACATCGCCCTAGCGCGTTCCTACAATTCATAATGTACAGCCAAGTCAACATTTATATTTCGACTAATTGTTGCATCCAAATACACATGTAACATTGGCCGATTAGATTAATTTCAAAGAACTCGAGGAACTTGGTAGAAGGCCAAAAGTACAGCTGTGTTTGCGATGCAGCACATTGGCATCTTGAAATAATTGCACATTTTGACGCCTTCTGTACAGTAATGTACGTCCATACTGAACTGGTCATGACAAGAATCAGTTATCTTTGGAAAAAGGAACGACGAAGAAGCAACACACTTTCTAGAAATAGGCACGAGATTTGGCAAGTAAGTCATGTCCAGTGGACAAGTCCACGGGCATATCCAAGAAATGCTGGGATTACTGGTCTCCGAGTGCGTTACTAAAGTTGTTCTGGAAAAACTCAAAACTCCTGTTTTCCGCTCCTGAAAAGCCAGTTCAGTTCACATATATTTTTAGTGATTCACCATCAGGCTAATAGAATTACACAAACAACAGAAATATAGGAGGTCGACAAGGCTTATGAGCATCTCAGATAATCATAATTAGAATCGTTCCCCCGGCAACCGCATAAGGAGGTCGGCATGTTGCAGTCATTGCGACTTGGGGAAGGGGAGGGGGGTGAAGCAGGGTGTGAGCCCTGTTTATAGGTCAAGTTCGTGAAATACACATCACTATCATCAGGGGTTGGATCGACGTCCGATCACTCCCCTAAAACGCTTGGACCAACTCCTTTTGACCACAAATCATTAAATTCGCTACCCGTATGATCCCTGCCTCGGCTGTTGCAAGTACTCCTCGGCGTAGGTACTTAGAGTAGTATACAATTGCGTGACTATTTACCATACCGACAGCGTAGATGCTAGTTAAAATGCCCAGATCCTGTGCCGCCGTCTGACGCGGCTGCGAGGGATTCGGTTCATCAGTGGGTCCCCCAATATTCTTCGTGTGTTTTTTGGTATAGGCACTACAGTTTCATCTTGTCTTGCTTAATTTATGAAAAAATTAACGCGCGAACTTGAACTAAATTTTTCGAAACAGACTTTTTCAGGCACGATGTGAAAGTTGATTTGAATATTTGAGCTTAAATCCACTGCTGGTTTCCTTTCCGCCGACTCGGTGATTCGTGTGGACTAAATGTGCTAGAATGGAACTACAAATAGGTAGATTTTCACATCTGTTTAACCAGGTAGGTACGGGTTTGCGTGCCCTTTTGATTGGGTGCCCCGTTGTGCGGTCAATTTAGTCCAGTACGCAGGAGTAAGCGAATACGTAAGTGACCAAGGGGTGACCTCTGACGGTCGTCGGTCTTTAACTCCCAAAAGGAGTTTGGTGAAAAATACGCCTAAGTAGGCCGCTGGAAGCATTCACGATAACGGCCTTCAGACGTCGTCCTACTATTTGACATGCTGCACCGCTCTAGAAGAGGCGGTCTTAGAAATACATCCGTTATTTCAGCATTTGTTGCGGCAGCCTACACAGTACACTTCCCAGTAATGCGGAAGAGGAAGACGTGTTCCTATGATTGCCTGTCGGCTGTGCCCTATTTCCCATTAATTATAAACAGTTTATAGATATTTTGGCAGATTTTGAATAATTCATATTGACCCAACTGTGAAAAACTCGGCGCATCGGTGGGATTCGAACGCACGCAGTAAGGGGAAGGCTTTAGAACAGCCAACGCTCTAACCACCTGAGCTACGAGGCCCCACCGGACGACGCGAGTTTAATCACATTTGGGTCAAGTTACCTGCGTGGGTTCGAATCCCACCGAGGCGCCGAGATTTTCGCAGTTGAGTCAATATGAATAAACAGTTTAGAAAATAATTACGCACAATCTCAAAGTACACGGAAAGAAAATGGAATCATTCGTTAACTTTCACGCACCTTGGTCCGCAGGGTCGTCAACTAATGCTTTACTTTCAGTCCACCGTCTTTATAACAGCACTACCTTGCTGTACCACTGCGATTGACTTATCCGCGGTTTCCATTGGTCAGTATGGGTGCAAGGTCACCATGCACACCCTGGTGGGTAGGTGCGCACTCAACAGCCGGAATTTACATGTTGACCACCTGCCTGTATCGGAACATCCATGTGGTACTAGGTGCTCCTCTCTAAACTAGGGGTGATGTGGTGAGAGAAAAACAGTACGGAGACCAAACAGAGCTTGACACATGACAGGTCGTCAAAACAAGAACCCCAGTCCAGGGGTGCGCTGTATGTGGCTCATCCGTCTCGATGGAAATGAAACAGCGGTTACCGCCAACTGGTACCTGTGACACTGCTAAAAGTACACCGTTAAATGCGGTGAAAACACTCAATTTTTTGTCCTAGTCCAAATCCAATCGATCACACTGTGGGAAAAAACCAATCAAATAGAATAGATTGGTAGTATTTTCAATCTAAACGATGGTTGGCGACAAAGTTAAGAAGTTGACTTGTATCTGCGAATGCTTACTGAATTCTGATATCTTATGACACAATTGAAAGTCGTAGAACGTGGTCCAAACACAACGATAATCATACGACACATACTTAAAATTGGCCAATTAAATGTTTAAGGATAATGGATAATCATCCAAAAGGAGCCACTTTATTCTTTGAATGTCAAAGAGTGTCGGCTAAAGATTGCGAAAATTCAAGTAGACAATTAAAATTTCTTTGATGTATTATTGGCTTTCATCGCATTCCGCTCATTGTAAAAATACGGCTTTCATTTATTCACGAAATTATATCAACACATTTAATTAATTAGTGTGTCGACTGGCTAAGTAAAATGCACAACGAAGAGACAGTGTTGTCTTATCACTTATATAATATGGCGACAACTTAATTCGCAACAGTTGGTTCGCCCACATCCATAACATCAAATGGAAATCGATTTTTTAGAAGTTGCTGTCGATATGTTTGTCCAGACATTACCAGCTCAACAATTTCTGATTGAGATTGTAGGTCGTCGTATGTTTCCTATCTTTTAGAACCAAGGAAAAAGCCTGGTCGTGCACTAGAACACTGTCTATTTTTCTGAGCCTTCGAACATGTTTAACAGTCAATCATCATAGACAGTTGCAGCAGCAGGACAAACGATAATTATAGGGTGGGCTGGCCAATCTTTGATCGATGACGCAGGGCTCTGTACGCTGGCATCAAATCGATAAATCGATTAGCGGAGTTATCATTGGAGGAACAGACTTCAATCCATTCTCGCCCTGTTCAGTTTATAAAGTGGGCGATAATAATGTATTTCGATCAGGCTATTTTTAAGCGTCAATAATGTATTACATCAAGTATTTTAATTCTCAAGTAATTTCAGTTTCAGTGACTCGAAGATGGAATGTAATAGTCTCTGGAATTAGCATTATTTACATGTTTCGTTAACAACAGCACATTTTCACTTCACCTGCAGTACCGCGGTAGCAAATGTTGTAATTCCGACTACCGGATTTACTCACCCTGAATATTTAAGCAATCTAACTGTTATGGAAGTCTTCTTTAATCCAAGCATTTTGCAGGATGTTGAGGTGGATGTCCTATTTAATAATGGACATTCCAACCTAACATTTATGATCCACTAAAGGAATACTCTTCTTCCATTAGTTTTCTAGCAATATGATTGCAGCTGTTCTCAGAGAAGTCAATCTGGTCTGCAATGGTGTTCAATTTCTAGCCCTCAAAAATGTGTGACAGCTTAGTTTCCTAACTAACTTTTACATATGTTGCTATGAGGAAAGCGTAGTTAGCAAATTTAGCCAATTTTGAGTAGTTTGTTTTGACCCACCTGCGATACACTCGGCGATCACGGTAGGCTTCGAACCCACGACAGCAAAGTGATGGCTTGAGTATAACCTACCTAGAATGCGATTAGACTCGCGAACACAGGTGGAGCCTGGACGCCCAGGTTTCTAGGGCGTTGACCGTACTCTTGTTCTCCCTTTGGAGTTGTGGGGCTCGAAGCCCACCAAAGTACCCGGGATTTTCGCAGGTGCTCCCAAACAAATAAACGGAACTGCAAATTTTTATATCGTTAACAGAACAAGACGCCAGTCGATCTTTGGAAAAGACTGAGACATTTACCGTTCATCCGAGTGAAACACTTCGCTCGCTAATTGCTTGCATACTGTAAGTTACTATTAGTTTTATTCGGTTTAATGGTCGTCTTCAGGGCATGCAGCAAGTCAGAGGTTAAGTTTACTTTCCCTTCTATATTCATAATTCATTGTGTTTCTGTAGCATTCAGCGAGACATCTTCCAGGTCGCTCAGGGTTAATTTTCTGTTACTGACATCAGTCAATTTTACACTTGTGGATTGTCTTTATTGGTTCTTTTAAATCCTAAGCATGGAGTGAGTACAGTCCACGTTAGTGCACTGTCAAAAATATATTTTTGGGGCAGGACGTCCTCTTTTTCTATAAATGGCAGTATTTATCCTTAGAAGACGAGGTAGCGAGCAAACGCTGCTTTTGATAACTTTAGGCCGGTACAGTTATATGGGAACGGGGTTCAGTGCTACCATAAATATTTTCTTTCTAACAGTATGAACAGAAATGTTGGTCACTTTTGATATTTGTATGACCTCATGCACTTGAAAGCAGATTAAAACCCACAGCACAATCACATTTAAACGAGCTCGTTCATGTTTTGCCCTCATCCAGGGCGATTTGGGCCGCCTTCAGGCCGTATTTCTTCCAAATCCTCTTCACTGTACGGGCAGATACCATAAGTTCGCCTTCTCGGTGAAACATAGAACAGAATGCTAGCAGACTGCAATGCACTTATTAACCCCGATTCTCTCAGAGACTAGAACCGAACTAACAATTTGCGAATCACATTGGAGAAACTGGCCACAGTTTTAACTTCCACGGAACAGCCGTCTTAAGCCGGAGCGCCTCAAGGACAGAAAGCCTTACACTTGAGGTTTGTTGTTCATCTGCCAACTCCATCAACAAACATCTGGACTTTTTGCGACCAATAAAGCCCTGCGTTACTACATACGCCACGACCAGGAGAAGACAGTCACACGGAGCATAAAAATGCTGAGCAAACCCGGCCCTTCGATTAATTCGCACAAACGGTAAGCGCAGGTGCAACCGACCCTCATTGAGGTGACGACACACAGCGCAGTAGGCCGCCGACATCCACAAACAACGGGGTAGAATTCCAAAGTAGCGAAAAGTGAAAAAAAATCGATTGGCCCAAACCCAACTGATTCGGCCGTTTATTCAAAATGCTGGTTGATTTTTTGCAAAAAACTCTTTGGTAACGGGAAGCCGGCCAAGCCCTCCAAAACGACAGCAATACAATTTCCCTGATCCGGTAAGCACTTCATATTTCTCAGATTATCGACCCGAATCTCTTACGTCTGCTATCCTAAACAGAAAGATCTCTGCGCCAACTCGCTGAGGACAACGTGTCCCCTTATATGGGGCATCCTGATTATTGTTGTTCTTTAAACGTTATTACCGAATTTATTGAATTTTAGTGATTCGATTTTAGCGGATGAAACTAATTAACGATATCCGTCGTTTTCCCAAAATTGCCCAATTGATGTTCATTTAGAACTGGGGTGGAGAAACAGAAGTTAAAAGGTTTTTTGTTCCGATTGACATCCTGCTATAGAGACAATCATACCTGCGAAACCACATACCTTTACTGGGTGACATCATAAGCGTCCATTTGATAAAAGAAATATTGTAGTTACACCTGGCAACAGAGGTAGTGTTCAAATGCGGATACCCGCATTTCGAAAGACCGCATACAATCCACGCTATCTAAATATACGAATGTAAATTCAATTCCACCAGTCCGTTTCAAACTGTCCACCTGAAGTGGAACCTGAGCAGAGGACTAACTGTGTAATCTTCGGCGATTATAACGAGTTTTCATGACGTGGTTTGGGGCAAACATGTATTGCCTTGTCCCAGGCACAATAAATTTTAGGGTTGAGAAATTTCCCACAGCAGTAATTAGAAAACAAGTTGGCAAACATGTGTTGCTTTCAGAAAATTCTCCTCAGGCCAGTACAATCATACGAGAACGAGGTACAGTCATACATTTAAGTGAATGTAAAATCGATAAAAGCTAGTGTAAAAAACAGAGGGGCTCGAGTGGAAGGACGCGGAAAGTTACATGCGGTTATTCGATCATGTTCACATTGGAGTTGCAAACGGCCGGTTCGTTCCCTTTCTTAGATGTACTTCCAAACAGGAGAGTAGACGGTAGCATCAGAAGGGGCGTATAACGGAGGAAAACCTGGTTCGGACAGTACGTGAGATTCGGCACTTTCATACCCTCCAACAAAAACAAAATCCACTCCAGTGTTTGGCATAAGGAGGTAGACAAATTAGTTCAACAGACAGCATCAGGGAGGAGCTCAAAAATCCAGGAATTGATTGAGAAAACGGGTATCCTGGTAAATTTATTGCAAAGAATATTACCCAGCGAGCAGAAAAAACTACCAATTTGACTGCCTAAAAGAAATCCCCGTTCCTCACAATCCCTCTTAAGGGGACGCTGTGAGTGAAGTCCTAAGAAGGCGCCTTGGTCATGCTCTCTCACAAACCTTCCCTGCGACAAGGATTCGAATATGATTCTCTAATAACCCTATTTTACGCGGAGAAGGTAGGGATAGTTTGTAACCTCAGACAGCCTCGGTGTGCATCTACTCTTTCACTTGCTCCGGTGAAACAGGTTATGTTTGTTGTACATGCCGGCGCCTAACCAAGAAAATACGAGAACACCTCCAAAACGCCTAGGAAAAGGCGACACTGGAAGCATAAGCAGCGCCGTTCTTGCGTACACAGTTGATTCAGGACATCGTGAGGAACCCGGAAAAGCTTTTCGTGTAATTCATAAGGTCCCATCGAACCACCATAAGCTACCGGGCCAGCGTCTTTTGAAAACAGTTGAAAACAGACCCGGTGCGACCAGAAGAACCTGGTTCAGGGTCCGCGCTTACTGTGGTCAAAGATCAACTAACCACACGCAGGTTTCTGCGCCCTTTCATTCTTGACCCGCCTGTGTTTTTTAAACTAACTTTTTACCAATTTTACAATCACTTTCATGTTTGACTGTACCCGTTCCGATACTAATGTACCGACACAAGGAGAATTTATCAAAATCAACGTATGCTTGCCAAATCATCTTCTGAACAGTCAATCTTGTTCCAAATTGCAGACTGAAATTCAAACATTCAATGATCTATAAGCAACAGCCAGTCTAGTCCTGTCACGATTTATATTTTTAAGTTGTGTCAAACGAGACCAACCTTAGAGAAAATTCAAAACTTCACGTAAACCTTACTACTTTTCAAGTTTATTACTTTTGAACTGACTATAAAAGGCTGTATTTCCATTAGAATTTCGACGAGAGCTATGGACTCTGGCCGTACAAACTGAGTTGTTCTTTGTTAAATGATACAGTAGAGATAAACGAGAATTATGCAAAGTCCTATCCATAAAAGGTAAAAACCACCTCAGAATGAACTGTACAGGTCGCTGTGAAAACGCACTGAAAGGCGACCTATTACGGACTGCCCATTTTCCGGTTTCATCACACGTGACATTGTTTTCTCCAAAACCGACTTTCAATTTCACCCTCAGAGGTAAATCTCTCATGGAAAGTGGCTGATGAAATAGTGCCCTTTCATTTTGCACGAGCATCGCAACACACACGCGGACGCACCATTTGACGAATAAATTTAGAGGGGGTTGACAGTTCTCTGTTATGATGGGCCTGGATAAAACGCTGCGATCCACAGGGCAGCGTGTGCTGGAAGCCCTAGGGGTCTGCTCGCATGATGTAAACTGTTTTGCTCCCTCAGACATTCACGCGCCTTCCTGTGGGTGCGCACGTGTGACTTGCGTGCGCGCCGGTGCAGGCTCATTTGCACCCCCCTTGCCGCTAGACACCACTGAGTAACCTGGACAACAAAAACCTTGTGCTGCGATCAGCCGTCTCCCTCTCACCGAGCGGATTTCATTCAACTCGTTTTTGAAGCGAGTACACTGTTTTGATCTCCCCTGGAGGTGACAGACCACAAGTATCTGCCGCGGCGCGCTAGATAACGTCGGATAAATTGATTCAGTGGAGAGTCATAGCCCTATTTCGTAATTCCTTCCACTGCAAGTGTGCAACTTTCCAGGCGCAAAGGTGGTTATCTAGACGTTTGGAGAAATTGCAACTTTTATGTTCTGTGACACCCTTTCATCTCACAACTGGCAATTTAGTCGAGCAATTTCTGCTCTATCTACCCTTATCCTTAGCGGTTTTTCCTTTCTCCCGGAATGTGACCATAATAAGCCCCATTATAGTAGGTGGGCTAACTCATGAAATGTCAACCGAAATTCCAAAATGCGTTTTCGTTTCGAAAAGATAAATTAAGTAGGGCTGAAAATTAGTCAGCCTACAATATAATTCTTTAATATTTCAGTTACCTCACGATGCCGGCTTTCGAATGAACTTCGTTCGGGCTGCATGCAAAAAGGACACTGTTAAAAATGACAACTTATGTAGCATGAATTTTTCTCATTGGATTTCGATGCCCCTAATAGTTCAATTATATTTCATGGAAAACATAAAAAATATTCATTCCTTTACTCATTCGGTAGATAAGTAGGAGTCCTTCTAAATTTACACTCGAAGGAGGGACATAATTCGGTTTTAAAATAGTTTCTAATTGTAAGACTTTTAAATACCGTGAAATGGCCGTTTATAAGTGGTCATGTCTTTGCATTTACTAATGTGGCTGGTAAAGTAAGCAATATGAATCAAATCCACTGTTAAATTTTACGAACCCTATATGATCCCCCTTTATTACCGAAGAGAAATGTGTGGTTTTCCGTATCCTGGAAATATACGGCTTGTAGTTTGGAAACCTTGAATCCAAGTGCAACGGTAGAACGGGTTCAAAATTATCCACGAATCGGAAAACCTTTTGAAAACCGAATGATACCCTTCCTTCGAGGATTAAATTAGAAGAAGACTTAATTGCCTACCCAATGAAGGAAAGAATGAATACGCTTATGCATGTCTTCCATGAATTATAATTGGACATTTAGGGGCATCGAAAATCAGTGAGAAAAATTAAGGCTACTTAAGTAGTAATTCTTACAAATGGTAATTTTTGCATTCAGCCAGAAGGAAGTTTATTCGAAAGCAGGCATCCTAAGGCAACTGAAATATTATGGAATTATGCTGCAGGTTGACTAATTTTACAACCCAATTTAATTAATCTTTTCGAAACGAAAACCCATTTCGGAATTTCGGTTGACATTTCATGAGTGAGACCATCTACTGTAGGTTTAGAGTTTTCAACTTCAGATTATACACGGTTGATGGCAAGCAGCAATAACTGCTAATATTCCTACAATATTAACCGTTCTGAGCAGGAAACATGATCATGGTCAAGGTGTGGAGCATGCTATATCTATGGACATGCCCTACTGACAACTGAGCCTCAACGGACGCGTCAAACCCGTCTCCGACACTTATAAAATAGTGCCATATATTTGGATCGTCTTCTATGCTTTTAACGCAAAACCAACAAATTTGTGTATATTGGGCTGCATAACAATTCCTGCAGGTAGCCATATATTTTCCAAGCTCACACTTTAAAAAAATTTCGGTGCCCCATTTCATTAAGCATTGCTTTTAAAGAATCAGAAGGATGCCCAAAAAGGCAAAAGTGCCAAAATGCCCCTTACATAAATGAGCCTCGTAGAAAGGCGGTGAATTTTAGACTGATTGTTTGCGAAATCATGCTTGCACAGTCAGCCTGCTTATAAAGGGAAAAACAGGCATCCCAAGAGATACAATCATGAAGATGGAATTCTTTGGGAAACAGTAAAACTTATTGGATAAATTTTGAAGATTGGTTCCCCAGCTCGTGTTCAGACAACGGGCGTGCAAAAAAAATTAACTCCTACACCGAGTCTGACAAAGGATTTTATGATTGGAAAAGTCATCATCTCGGGATTGGTTGAGTCAGCTTACTGCATCCGAATTGATCGATTACATATGTTGAAATAGGTTGGGCGGATAACTTGTCCAAAATGTGATTGTACTCGCTGTCGTCGATCTACGCCTGATAGTTCAAGCGACTAGAGTTTTGGCCATACTCAAGCCTTGCACTTGCTCTCCTGAGTCCAAATCACACCGAGGCTTCTGTGTTTTCTTAACTGGGAACAGTGAAAAAAACATCTTATTTACTTTAAGAGCACGTCAGGTAAGCACAGGCGCTGGTCTGTTTTATCAATTGCCATGAAAGAAGAGGATATTGGCCTTTTATTTGAAAAAAAGGTGAGTATTTTGGTCAGCCTTTGTCAAACCCCATCGTTTTTGGCACCGTTGCTT
>CACRXP010000640.1:276432-302059 GCA_902702965.1 Spirometra erinaceieuropaei
TGGATGCTGTTCAGGAAAAGGTAGCCAATGGAAGCGCAGGAAAGGGACTTGCGCGTAAAATGATTTATAATGAGCCAAACGGAGCAGCATCAGTCGCGTTTTTGCTTCCCCGCAAGAGGATGTTAAGACTACCGGAGGCCAACTCGGACGAAGTGGCTAAACAAACCGAGCACGTACCAGGTTTCTGTGAGAGCGGTTAAAATCTCACATACGTGCAAATGCCGTAAGAGCCACACGGGACAGATGAATTTGCAGCCTATTTCTCAGTCCTGAGACATGCCGGGCTGTTCCATCTACAGGCAACCTTCCATACCACAACTGGGGGCGTGTGATGATAGGATAGATCACGTGCGATTTATTCTGGTGAGGACTGTGTCATTGGGTCGTAGGCATAGATTCACCTCTGTCGACCTCACTCTCTGTCCTCTCACATGTTGACGGTTCGAGTCCGTCAGCCTGCTTGCGCTGTGCCTGGATGCGTTGATTGACGCGGCATGAAGGCCAACGTAGAGGCGTGTCATTTACAGTTCAGCCGTCGATGGCACGTCATCATACCCCGTGACAGCAAACCATGACCCTGGCAGCGTAGTGTGCGCTGGCAGTTTTCCGGTGTCTGGTACTCTGGCGGTAGATTCGCTTTCGCTCTCTCTGGGTATGCAGGTCGTGTGCATGGTTGTCCAGTCATCCTCCCCCTTCTGACCCGTTTTTTGTTGTTGGTTAAAATCCTGGTCAAGTGTTTGCTGTGCACCAGGGATGTGTTGGTGTGCCAAGACGCAGATTCGGCCGTCTGCGTTCTCTCCTGCCTCCATTATTTTGGACTACGTCTTGACACGTAGCCCCAGTGGGAGAAGAAGAAAGATTGTGGCAGATCCATTGCAAGTCTACTCTCATTACAAAATAATTTGCGCGCAAGTTGCCGTGCCTTGCCGTGGAGCACTGTCTGTACATCGACGGTCGAACTGTCAGTAAATGGAAGCAGTCTTAACTTGTCGCGGAACCTACACAGTTCGATTAGTGGGTGCAGTGAGCCAGGCTGACCTCCGTTTTGAGTCAATGCATCTGCGTAAGCGCCCGTCAGGATGGACGGGAGGAGAGGGGAAGGGAAAGAAATATCTCGTACACGTATCCAACAGAATATGCGCGGGGATTGTGCAATTTGGGGTGAAAACACTTTGAAATATGTCAAATGGTCCTCCAAGCGTGTCCTCAAAAATAACAAAGATCAACATATACGCAGAAGCTGCTTTGACGGCCTCACAAGCTAATGTCTGCCGGTCAACATAGGACGGTGTTAGACAGCTGACACCGTCGTTATAGGAGAGCTTAGTGTACAGCAAACAAGTCTTAGGGACAGAAAACCTCTCGAATCTGATCTGGAGTCTTGGGCACGTACACGGCAAACATTTCTCAAAATGACACGGCGTTTACAAATAAAAGTTATGACAAACGAGCTAAATGTCATGCTCTACACCATGTTGTGGCATATACTTGCACTCAAGTCTACAGTTAGCCGGTTAGGCTCTTGGTTACAGAATCTTTGTTAATTTGACATCTAACCCGACCCTCCGCTATAAAAACACTGACTCAGTCCCCGCTTACTGCACATCCGGCGTTCTAAACGATTTTTACTGTAGCCATCTGCATATGATATATAAGTCACAAACAGCTAGATTAGTTCCTTTTAATTTCTAATGGCAGTATTTTCTAGATTTTATTAATATAGCATGCAAACCGAGGAAATAGTTGTATTCACTCGAGTGTGCATTGAAGAATACAAAATTTACATCTTCACAAAATTGTAGTACGTAATGGTTCTGAGGGACAACATATGTAATATGTATAACCATATTGTCTTGTGTGAAGAACATTCTTAAGTGAACACACTTCAGGTAAATATACATTTCTTTTGCATATGAACATAATTACGGGGCGCACACGGAATGATGTGTGCAGATCGGTACTAGTCAGACGGCTAGAAATGTTTACGTCATGGGATGGTCATAAAGCTTGAATCCGCCTTGCATACATATATTATGCGGAGTATGGAAAGTACCCAAATATTTCAACAAATTTGATTAAAGACGTTGTGGTCAATTACAATTTCAAGGTGAAATCATCTTTCCTCTTCGATCAACAGTATGTTTTGCTGTATCCAAATGCTTGTGGCTCACCGAATGGCAAATTTTTAAAGTTCAGCTTAGAAAACAGGATATAACTGTTTGCCGTTTGATGTTTATTACTTGACATCAGACGTGTAGTTAATTTTGGATGTTCGTATGGTGGTTGCTCGATCACCTGACCCACCGACCCCGGCGTTGGGAACAGTGTTCGTCTGTGCGTCCCCCGCATGGTCGATAAATCCGCCCAGGCGAAGTCTCAGCACCGAGTATGGAAGAGGAGGGTCATTGTGCTTGTTAATAGAATGAGAGCCAGTGAACCATGATTTAAGCAACTCGCGGCTCACGCGGTTTTCACCTATAGGGAGAATTTCGGCTTCGCTTAATTTAAATGTGTGGCCGGATCTCGTCGAATGAGTCTCCTCTTTTGCATATATCAGGTTTCTACACAGGTATCTCGACATTAATGTGTTACCGATATGTGGTTCATAGAAGCCTCTGGTAATTAGGAATTTGGCGAAACGAGTGGTATTTTAGCAAGGCAGAGGAATGATCCAAGTGCTGCTCCAAGACTGCCACGCGAGACTTTGCAAGCGACACCGTAGGATTGACCAAGAGAAAACCGGATGATGTGAGCACATGGGCCAGATCGGTAAAAATCTGCTTCTGCAGAGGGTGGTTGAACGGAGAGTCATACGCGACGCAGCACTGGAAAACAAATTTCGAAAGCTGCCTAATGCAACATTGTCCAAGACGACAAAATGGTGCACAACGTGTCGTCAAGGGAGCTGACGAAGGATCAGATGCAGGTTTTACGGCACGAAGCTTCATTTAACACGGCTGACGCCAAACCTGTTAACATAATCGCATCAGTGGAATCGACCCTTTGTCAAACGGAACAAACGGAGTAGCCTCATCCGATAACAAGTGTCGTCTATGATTATGGCCTAAAGGCCGCAGAAAGTGCTCTCCAAGATCAAATGTGGTGCGCTTAGAGAAGTCAAGGCCTATAAAGCCCTAGTCATTGTGCCAGCAGACAAGGGACGCATCACGATTGTACTGGATAGGACAGATTACTTCCAAAAATACAAAGGTTTACTGTAAGAACGACAGTTGTTTGCCCCATGTCTAACGAACCCTGTAAAACTTTGACACACAAAATTCATGCTATGTTGATGGCCTGGAGAATTTGGGTGTAATAGCACCAACCGATAGACGCATGGAGAGGCCCCAAGCTACGAATTTGGCCCGATACTATGGATATTGAATGAAATGTGTGCAAGGGAGCCAGATGTATTTATTACCAGCATGGAATTACCGACAAAATCAAGGGAGACTGGCGTGGCCATTTCTGGCTTATTAGCCGTCATCAGCCAGTCATACCCAAACCCCAAGTGTGAAACACCTTGGGCTCGATCCCGCGACCTGTTAATTAGAAATCCAACGCCTCTAACCTTTGAGCTCGTTGTTTTGTCGTTTGCGATCGGTTGCTGGGAGCACACCGATCATTTCTACGGAATTCACTTCCCACGTCCAACCGGCTGCTTATGAGAGAGAGAGCTCGCAAGCCAGAGCTGGGCGAGTGAGTGCCGTAGAAATGAACTGTGAACACCCCTCTGCCATTGTATGGATTGAGTTTGGACTATCGTGTCTTGATAAAGTTGCTCGTATTTGAGCATATGACGAAATAGACTTATGCGATGATCGAAGTTCTGGCACAACGTG
This sequence comes from Spirometra erinaceieuropaei, assembly GCA_902702965.1. Lineage (NCBI taxonomy): Eukaryota > Metazoa > Platyhelminthes > Cestoda > Diphyllobothriidea > Diphyllobothriidae > Spirometra > Spirometra erinaceieuropaei. The sequence continues at coordinate 280,275 of CACRXP010000640.1, forward strand.
GGATTGGGAAATGTGAATGAGGGATGAATGGGATAGATCCCCGCACTCTCTAGACGGTCGCAGCGCGATGGCTTTCGCTGCGCCAAACCAGACAACTTTACTAGCGAAAAGATGGGAATAAGCCTACATCGCTGGTGGTTACGCAGTTGATGGTGGGGAAAAGGAGAGGACAGGCTTACATCTCCGTTTTTGCTGACCAGCAACGGTTTATGCTGCAATAAAGGAGTAAAGCGAGCTGTCATGACAACGAGTCCAAAGACGTCAGACTAGTTCGATGCATTCTCCGAGCGCCAGTTGAGGCTGCGGAGAGGTCGAGAGGTGTTCGGAGTCTAAGGATGGTTTTCGTGCTGAAAACTACTGTGTCCTACTTACCAGGTGGCGATGCTTTATACGTCCAAACTGTCTGTTGCACCAATATTTGTGCAGTCGAGGCGAAGGGGCCCGTACTCCGCTTCATTTACTTCTAAATTGCTGGTGCCGGGAGCGCAATCAACTGCGTACACGTAATGCTAAGCACCGCCGTGGCTGTCCGAATGCGTTTGGTGTTGAACATCTGTCTATCACCTCGGTGGGTGAAATTTTGTTCTCCCCACCTGATTCTCACTTTTTTACGTTTCCATGTGGTAAGTCAGCAGCGAAGACCACGATAATGGCTCAGCGGTTCCTTTGAGCAGAGCATCGCTTCTGGTGAGGGTGTCGACGACTACGACTGACGAGGGCAACGATTTTATCTGAGAAAATGCTGGAGAGGGAGCTAACTTCTTGGTCGTCCGGTCGTTTTTTGTACGTAGACGGTAATTGTGTCCCTCTCGTTCGGTGAAATTTACGTTTGATTCCTTAATTGCTGGAACGGCGGTACGAGGTAATCCATGCGCTGGGAGTCCTACACCTGTAAGGTCCGAATATAAGTGAATCAGCTGCCGGTGCCTTGTTACTAGTCATCTGACATACAGGTCTGATTATGAGAAACTCAAAAATTCAGGTTGGCAAACACCTGTTTTCGGTAATTTTTCGTCAGGCCAATACAGTTACATGAAGGAATGAAAATGTACAAAATCAACAGTGTTTATAGGTGTGTCAAGGGCTATTAAGTCATTAACATTTATCATCCTCACGCCGCCCGCATGACAAGGTCGGCGGTTGTTGGTCCTCAGAGCTAGAGGAGGGGGGGTAAGAGAGTCTTTGAGTGATGTTCTTCGATTGAGTTCACGGAGTACCCATCACTGGATTTAGGGATTTGAAGCGGCATGTCGTCATCACTTGGGGTTGGCGTTGGCCACGGCAGGAAGCGCGCTTGTGTCAGGATTTTCTGACAGCATAACACCGGATTCGCTAGTCGTATAGCTACTGCCTCGGCCGTCGCTAGTGTCCGTTGGCGTAGGCCGTTAGAGAAACATGTTGCTGTCCGATAAACAATCTGAAATGCTTCCTCAGTGATTCGTATCGATTAAATGTGCGAGAATAGGACTCGAAACCGACCGGGTCTCACCTCTGTCCAGACAGGCAGGCATATGTTCACGCACCCTCTTTACCAGGCGTCTCGTTGTGCGGCCGATGTATCCTGCTCCACAGGAGCAAGTGAGTGAATAAATGCACATTGATGTGGCCTCCAAAGGTAGTCTGTCTTTACCCCCCAAACGTAGGAGCAGAGAGTTTGTGAAGCATACGCGTACATTCGCCGCTGGGAATGCCCTCGTGATAGCTGTAGTGAAGCGCCGTCTGACTAGCTTGCTCTCTGCGTCTCCTGCAAAAGGCAATCTTATGAATCCACCTTTCTTTTCCGCAGTCGCAACAGAGGGCTTTTCGGCGTGTTCCCCAATATTTCGGAGGACAAATCTGTCTGGGTATCCGTTCTCCCGAAGCGTATTCCGCAGCTGTTGGAATTCATCTTCAACAACTTCAGGTGAGCAGATGCGTCTCATCCTAGCCGCCAATCCCTGAACTAAATTCCGTTGGATTTTTTTGGGGGGGGGGGGAAAAACTGTGGAAATTAACGTTCTGTCCCGTCCAGGTTTTCTTTCGGAACACCCTGCGCTGGATAGACCCATCCTCTTGCCTGTGCAGAAGAACATCAAGAATGACAATTTCGTTATCTGCCTCGGTCTCCGCAGTGAACTTTAGCGAGGGGTGCCAACCGTTGAACTTTTGGACAAGGTCCTCGGTATCGGTGGTACCATCCGTCAGGCAGAAGATATTGTCCACGTACCGACCGTAGAAGACGAAGCCATTAATGGTGTCTTACAATCTTGTTTTCTCGACTTTGTCCATAAAAACGTTTGCAAGGAACGGTCCAAGCCGTGATCTTATTGCCTTTGTAAAGCATACGCGTAAATTCGCCGCGGGGAATGCCCTCGTGATAGCTGTAGTTAAGACTCTCTTACACCCCTCCCCTAGCTCTTAGAACCAACACTCGCTGACCTTGTCATGCGGGCGGCGTGATGATGATGAGTGTCATTGACTTAATAGCCCTTGACACACCTATAAACACTGTTGATTTTGTACATTTTCATTCCTTCATGGCCTGATGAAGAATTACCGAAAACACGTGTTTGCCAACCTAACCATTCAAGTGTAACATGGGAATATTTGAGAGAAACTAGTTGATAGATTCGTCGGGTACCTCGAATGATTGATTGAGAACGCCTTTAGAGAGCTCGATCTAATCTGATATTTGTTCATCAGGAGGATTTTTGTGCTGAATCCAAGCTGCAGGACAGCATTATTGCCTTTATAAGTCGTAGATCGCCTTAGTAAGCTCGAAGATGTCCTTCATTTATGTGCGATCTGACTACGCTTGGATGATTTCAGCCTTGAGTGTCGGCATTCTGCATCTCCATCAGTCACTGGTAAACCAGACATGGACATCTCATGAAAGTCGCCTTAGTATTCTTGGCAAGTCGAATGCAGCCTATTCACCGCAAAACCATTCGTCTTTGTGAGAAAAGGAGTCCTAGAATTAGCGGCTTGCGTTTATAAGGCCTTCCAAAGTACAGGAGTAGGTGAAGTTCTACAGCTGGCCACTCTATGTTTCATCAATGGCGTTCGCCCGCGGAACTTGCACGTATTCCAAACAAAAATACAGACCCTAGAATCCAGTTTATGCTCTCACACATTCCACGACCCTTAAATTGTTACTGTGCAACCAGGGCGCTGAGTTTTCTTAATGTTCTACATTAAATGTTTAATCAGTAAACTCAGCGAATTTTTCCTTTCTAAAAAAAGAACGCAATTTAAGATTATACAATATCCTGCACCAGCTGCCGGTAATTGCTTATTAAATTTTCCTGATTAATGACCCAGTCTGCATTGAAGAATCCATAGATTAAAAACGTCCCGCCGTTTTTGAAGTCATCTTATTATTGGTTGGGTGAAAATTCTGAACATGCACTCTTGACCCTTTCTGGCAGCCTATATGTACACGACACTCCTGTCGTAAACTTTCAGTCGACCAAATGTTTGCCTGCGTTTTGATACTCAGTATCATATGCTACAAAGCATTCTCCTGTATCTGGGCACGTAAGTAAACATTTCAAAATATCTCCTTTTACTTTTCTCGTTACTTGCACTGTATGCGGTCACATACAACTTTGCGCAGACTTTTCAAACTCTCTTTGATACTTACTCGACTATTTGTATACTGTGTGAGAACTTTGTCCAGACTTTTCAAACTCTCTTCGATACTTACTCAACTATTTGTATACTGTCTGAGAACATTAAGCTGCTCAGTAACAGCCAAAGAAGTCGATTTCAGTGTGATTACAGCCTTTGACCCAATTTTAGACGCCATATCTACACAAGAATTCGGAATGAAGCCTAATTTTTTAAAATTGCAGCTCATGCAGTCTGTCTTTCGTTTAGCTCTGGACACTCTTATTTTCTGGAAAGCACGTGAGAGGATCTACAGCGCTCTGATCGATCCCCTGCTGTCTAAAGGAAAGGATAGACTGCTGATCTACGCCAACCCGTCCGTTGAGTGGGAAAATTTAGGATGCAATTTAACAGTTAGGGAATGGCAGTGCGATATTGTTTTTTCTCGGTTAAGCTTAGATGTGTATGCATACGGTAAGCGAATCTTACTTATATGCTGCACCGCCAGATTTAAAAAGGCGTTGTCCCTTTTAACTAATTGCAAAATAATTAAGCGTTTAGAAGGTAGATAAGGAGGCACTGTAAAACTTCCAGCTAGGCGCTTGCTCGTGATGGTTTATTTAATGACCGGGGAAACAGGCCTTTGTTTTTCTCTAAAAGTACACACATATATATATATATATATATATATATATATATATATATATAAGGCGGCAACATGAAACACGAATTACCTGTCATATTTGGTATACTACTAATGCAATAGTGCTGCCTCGGAGGTGTAATACGTCTTGGTGGAAAATTGTGAAAACTTATTGTCTGACCTGGAAATATTGCATCATACTTAATCTCCATGAATTCATGAGACACGTAGCGGCAGGTAGAAGTATACAGACAAACGCGGAAGATAACCCGGTAAGTTGGCAGGTGTTTCAAACAGAAATAGATTTCAACTTTCTTAAAACATCTTGGAAAGCTTACCTTTAAACAAGCTAAATCATACGTACCCGTTAGAATTATACTAGGAAAAACTCCTCAACCAGACAGAGAGTGTATTGTTTCTCATGATGCTTTTCATACCATTATACATTTGGTCGCACTCTATTTCATAAAGCATCAACAGTAGGTTTCAGTGTCTATTTTCTAAAACTTTGCACGTAACGATAGACCGCAATTCAAATCGAGAATATTTTGCAATGGCAGGCATTTTCGAGAAATTCACGTAATCATTGCCAAAACCGCCACTTTGAGTTTGCGGCGGACATTTTCGTCAGCGTGTAATTGAAAAACTGAGAAATATAATTAGATTTTAGTACACAGCTCTGAAGTAAAATAGCTTATATTCTGACTACTGATAATGGAAGGTTCGGAGCGTTGGTATTTTATGTAGAATACTGTACAGGCTCTGAAGCCAAATGTAGCATTAGGCTCCTCTAAGGAATTAGTGTAAGAAAAAAAATTGAATCTGAATCCATCACCGATGAACTGCACAAAATTTGCATACAAAACCAAAAACTACAAGGCGAGACATTAAACTGTTCGGATATTTTGTCAAAGTCATGATAGGATACATGAAAACGGACGTTTCACTAGGTCACCGGGGTAAACACCAAAATTTGTTTAGACAGACTCTACAACGTGGGGAATGACAACAGGATGGTTGAGTCACTTGTATTAACGCCCTGACACTTGTTGCCGCAGTCCGTACACACCATTCGTTCAAGGAGATCAGGCTGATTTTGTACGCATCAATGTGGATCTTAACTAATATTTGAAACTCCTATCTGCAGACAATAAGTCAAAATATATCGGAAGCATTCATTATGGGCCTACCGAGAGTCAAATCAAAGGATCGTCTGTTGACTTCACAGTCATTCTCTCTGGCTTTTGGATCATACGTTCAAAGGGCGCCTCCCTTGAAGGAAATCTGAACGAAACGCTTACCAAGAACTTCATATTTTCACCACACGCGTTCTCTTATGAAAGATTACTAGAAATGTTTTTGAATAAAGTTCCGTGAGCATCGAGTTAATGTTTTGTCTTTTCCAATCATGCACGTTGCATTCGGTCGATCCAGAGATCAGTCACCAGGATGGGTTTTGAACTGCGACGTTCAAAGTCTCCACAGCATTGAATATTGCAGTCGCGTCTAGTTAAAAATTGACATTCGAGTTATCTGCATTTGTTTCTCAGTCAAAAGGCATTAATGAATGTAAGCAGGGTTTATAAAAACCCTAATCGATTTGAAGCGTAATTTACGACTTTCATGTAAAAAGACGCATACAATGTTACCCCGAAAACAGCAGCATTGCATATAAACTACTTGAATTCTAACAAAATCAGCGTATTCTGGACATTGACAAATGCTGTCAAACATATTTAAGCACGCGGCAATTTGTTTTGTGCAGTTTATTTTCAGCTAACGTAAAAGGTTTTAATTAAATATTCTAACAGTTTTTTCTATATTTTAAAAACAGGGCCTATTGTCAAATGGGAGCGATTTTTGTGACCTTAAAACAAACAAGAAATAACCTGTACTCTTCCGACCGTATCGACCCCAGTGCCTGTTAACGACGTAATTTAGGGGCGAAGAATGATTTTTATTTAAAAGAAGGCGAAGGCACGATTTCTGGGACAGTAGGTTTATTTGTCTGAGCATTCGAACACGAACTAGAGTTCATCATCAGAGACTACTCGAGTGCAGCAAATTGTGAACATTTATATCGTTCGACCTGGCGGGGGGTAGGGGGAGTACATCCGCGGCTAGGTGGGGTTTGTGCCGCCTGGTCCACGATGTTCCCCCGGCGTGGTGACGCCGTTTGTACTTCGCGACGGTATGAGGTGCGCCACCTGGCTGCGTGGGCGGAGCGCGTGATAACACGCAGGCAAATCGATGTGTCTGTTGATTGAGTTGGTGTCCGACACCCACGCCTCCAACAGCTCTCGCCCTGTCTTGTGCCAATATCCGTGTGTTGGCGAAGTCGAACTCATGCCCCTCCTCCAGCGTGTGAGTGGCTACTTGAGACAGTGGGTCGCCTCTCCGAACGGCCCGTTTGTGCTCAAGTATCTGTGAGCTCAGACGTCGTCCTCTCTGGCCTGTGTAGTGGCAAGGACAGTTTTGGCACGGGATTCGATAGACTACGCCCGACTGTTCACCTGCGTCCAGCCGGATGATGAGCGATGCCCACGCTTAGCTCTGACGCGATGCGTTCTGTAGCCTCGGACACATTCTTTATGTACGGTAGGGAGTGCCAAAATGTTGGTGTCTCTCTTCCGTTTGTCCGTTTGTCATTTTCAATAAATACGTCGCCTACCTTATAAATGATGTGGAAGTGCCACTGTGATTAAACCTAGTTCATACGTCGCTGGGCAGCTGCGTAAAGTAGGAACTAGTTTTTTGCCAAACTGCTTGTAAACAGCTGTTGTCTTTGTAAAGAAAGATTGGGGTTATACTTTGTGACCTTTTCTTGAATACGGGATTCGATAGACTACGCCCGACTGTTCACCTGCGTACACCCGGATGATGAGCGATGCCCACGCCTAGCTCTGAAGCGATGCGTTCTGTAGCCTCGGACACATTCTTTATGTACGGTAGGGAGTGCCAAATTGTTGGTGTCTCTCTTCCGTTTGTCTATCGAATCCCGTGCCAAAACTGTCCTTGCCACTACATAGGCCAGAGAGGACGACGTCTGAGCTCACAAATACTTGAGCACAAACGGGCCGTTCGGAGAGGCGACCCACTGTCTCAAGTAGCCACTCACACGCTGGAGGAGGGGCATGAGTTCGACTTCGCCAAAACACGGATATTGGCGCGAGCCGGCAACAAGACAGGGCGAGAGCTGTTGGAGGCGTGGGTGTCGGACAGCAACTCTATCAACAGACACATCGATTTGCCTGCGTGTTATCACGCGCTCCGCCCACGCAGCCAGGTGGCGCAGCTCACACTGTCGCGGAGTACAAACGGCGTCACCACGCCGGGCGAACATCGTGGACCAGGCGGCACAAACCCTACCTAGCCGCGGACGTACTCCCCCTCCCCCCCCGCCAGGACGAACGATATAAATGTTCACAATTTGCTGCACTCGAGTAGTCTCTGATGATGAACTCTAGTTCGAGTTCGAATGCTCAGACAAATAAACCTACTGTCCCAGAGATCGTGCCTTCGCCTTCTATTAAACAAGAACATGGGATGCGCATATTCTCTTCCATTCGTGATTTTTATTTTTCCATGAATTCAAATTTGAAGAAGCTGAAGAACATGGACATTCGTCGCTGAATTTGCACACATAGGTAATCACAAGTAACCATTTCTCTTAAGATCAGGTCTGTTTAGGCCTTCAGACAGGTCAATGATTTTGGGCAGTGCATGGCCGAGGCTTTAAAACTTTCACTCCCTCCGTATTTTCGAATATACCGCCTTTTATCGATCATCTGGCTACTCGCCAAGCTGCTTTATGCGGCGTTATCATGATAATGCCGCTGTATCAATAAAACCCCCGATTTTAACGAACATGATTAGTCACTTTACATCAATGTGGAAGGTTTTGACATTTATGGCTTCCCTTAAGTGATGTTTACGTTCACTTCTGTATGGCCTTTGGTGGCCTTTTATGGCGTTCTGATTTAAATGAGAGCCGCTTTATTTTAGTGGGATATTGTGAGCGATGCATCATAAATAATCTTCGGGTATTTGGAAATAATTTATGAGTAAGGACAATCTTAGTGTTTCCGTCACTCATTGCATGCATGTACGTATATCGAATGTGAAGAAAATAATAATCAGATGTAACAGCTTAGAAGGAGACGAAAGAGAAGTAGAAGAAAAAATAATAAAACCTGATCCGAAATGTCTAGTATCTCGAGGCAATGAATTCTTATTCACACCTGTTGTCGAGGACAAATGAATACATGCAGCTGAGTTTGAATACAATACTTTTCAAAATGGGCGGCCCCAAATGTTACTACTATTGTGCTTTTATCGTCCTTGGTGATTCGTTTACAGGTTGATATGCTGGTTGAGTAAGTTATGTTTGGAATTTTTGGATTGTTCGTTTACGTGCAATAAACTGACATTAACACTATAAGAAGCTTTCCAATGCTTTCTTCAATCCAATTAATAAGTTCACCTTCGAGTCTTTTTCCCTTTGAAATAGCCTTCTGTTTTTTTTCATAATTTTGTAGAGAAGACACCGAAATATTCGCATTTGAACTGACGTCTATGTAGTTCATAGAAATCAAATTTTGCCACTGTAGCAGTTACTGTCGTCTTTCAAAAAATGTTTTTTTCTATATTGAGCGCTACAGCAAAGAGGCCTCTTCTAAGATTTAAATGGGGGCGTTATTTCGTAAATCTGTGCTTTCCACGGGACATCAGTTAATGCTTATGTGCAACAAATTATCATAATTTTTTAGTGGTGTGCTAAGTTCTTCAGAAATGACCACTTAGAAAAATAAAATTTCCTCCGGAAAAACCGGCGAACGGCAATGCTGCATATCCAAACTGCCATGTAGGGATAAATAAATACTGCGCCGTGTACAAAACTTGCAAGCGTCTGATACGAGCGACCGAGACCATGTTAATTCCACTGCCGTGAAAAATGCTGTGACATCAAACGTGCGAAGACGCATCTAAACCTGCATAATATCCAAGTCCCTGCACGACCCACAGGCTACGTGTGCCAGTTCTAAATTACTGGACAAGCTCTAGCAGAAAGGATTTATCAAATATCCAGCAGTGGTTCTTTGCTCTTAGTCCACTTTCAATGCAACTGGTGGTGTCTTAGTTTGTTTCTTTCCTTGCTTTGAGCCTGCCAATCTGTGTCGCAAATGAAGTAAAAGATTTTTGTTAAGAATAAAATCACCTCAATGCACATGTTCCACATGAAAGCGTAGACAACCCTAATAGACGATCGAGAGTTGAATGATGACATTAAAATAGTCATCATCCCTTATGATAAAGACAGGCGCAACGTTACATTCAAAAAGACTTATAAGCAAAACAAAGTCCTATGAACACGACTGAAAGGCCAGCACAACCCTTGATGCTGACAGCAGGAATGAAAAGGCTTTTGATCAGGATCCCGTTTCAAAGGGACATGCCGAGTGAAGTTTTAAGAAGACGCCTAACTTGAAATGTATCCTGCATCTTCGCAGCAGCTGGCACCCGTGTGCTGCTCTTCACTGGTAAGAGCAGAAACAAACTACAAGACTAGACCACATGTATGTGTATTTATTTTTTAGCCTCTCTTTTGGGACAGAGTATACTGGATGCATGAGAAAATGTCTGTCCAAGAGGACAATACCGCATTTTCTAGCATGATTAGAAGAGGGACAAATAAATAGCATTAATATCTCTATCCTCCTACATATGGTAGACGCAGACCACCGTGTAGATGTCAGATGGGCCTTCCCAAGTTATCGTCAGGCCACCAAAATTTACTTATACACCCGCATACACCTACGAAATGGGTCACGCATTTAACTTCGCAGCCACCAAAATAGTCGTCCAAGCCGGAGACAAAACATGCCGAGAATATTATTGAAGCCTGGGCTTCGGATGAGAACACGGTCAATCGATTTGTCGATCTGGCGCCGACGTACAGAGTCCTGCATTGTCACCTTCAGTCTTGCGCCGTCGGTCGGTGATTGGCCTAAATGCCTTGTAACTGTCGCTTGTTCTGTTGCTGCTACTACCTCTGACGATGGACTCCTGTACGAGTCTGAGAGTTCAGGGCAATAAACAAAGTGTTCCGGTGCTCGAATCTGCTTCTTCCCTTATACAACATCTGTTGATTATAGTCGAGGCAGCTGTAATCGGACTATGCGAACCGATCGGGATCTCAAAAAAGGATTTCATGCATGTCTTAGAGTTGTCATGGGTCACTAGGCTAACCACCCGCATAGAGTTACCTTTCCCAGTTCTCACCATCCCCTCGACGATGAGTGAAATGTTTGTGTTCCACTTACTCTCCCTCCAAACGCAGGTTACAGCATGATCTCCTACTTGTCCGCATAGTTTTACAGATAATTTCAGTAGTTATATAAATATACAGGTCAGAAGATTATTTATCCAAAACAGGCGCATGTTCGAAACTTGTTTTCTGGAAGACCCCGTACTCACGAAATATTGATAGTTGTACAGAACTAGCAGTACAGCCGCTTCAAGCTACTAGTTGAGAAGCTCACAATGTATCCAACTCAACAAGGCCGATAAATGGGATTCGCTTCGCACCCACAATCAACGTCGATCTACACTGAGAGTTGTGTGTGTGATACCCCGGTCCCTGAATAGGAGAAGCCGACATCGTTTCTCAGAAAACAAAAACATATTGCACACATCCCGTTAAACCTATTGAGGACTGTTCGAGTTTTGTTACAAGGTCCCCGCGCACCCCTTGGAGTGTGCGCGAGAGTTTATGCCTCAACAAATATGCCGTCTAGTTGTGCCTTTTAGATTAACATTTTCTCACACAACAGTCTTCACCTCGCACTAGGTTCTCAAGCGTATTTTTATGAAAAGTGCTCTGAACTGCAGTCAAGCTCGCGTGACGGTTTCGCCTGACACAGAAAACCAGCCAGAGCTAGTCAGTAGGACTTGCCACAGGATAAAAGTTCATACGCAGTCTGGTTCATGCTGTTAGGGGCAACTGGTCATGGCATGGCCTGGGTATGATCCGATTCCTAGGAGATTTTGTTTGGGTTTTTCACCAGTATTTCGAGTGAGAAAAGAATATTTTACGCATACAAACGCATATTTCTCTTGCTATGGAAGAGCGAGCGTGGTGTAAACAAACGCGGCGAACTAAATGTGGTAACCTGAAGGGCCGTTAACTGATAGGATAGTGTGTGTGCCACTTGCTACTGGAGATTTGAACAGTAATCGCGTTAAACGTATATAAAATAGGTAATAGGAGCCATGAACTGCGGTGAGAATGACACGCAATCAACATTTAACCATAGTCTCTCGTCCGAACCTGAATATCTTTGGCGCCCTTGTTTGTTCAACTACGCAGATACCGAAACGTGTTCTAGCGCAGTATCCACAGGCTTACTGTTAACACTAGCCTGGCCGAGTTAGTTATCGTTGCTGTTAGGCTTACAACTGTCGTTTCGATGATTTTAAAGCACTCTTCGCCTATCTGAATGATAAGCTCATGGGTGTCGTACATCAAGAAATGAGTATATACACATGATCAACTGTGTGTTTTTGGCATTGTGCTTTATGAATGTAAACGTTAGAGGGCTTAGTAACGTTCAGCCGCGCGTTTTTAATTTTGTAAATACGACTTTAACGATCAACGGTGTCGTACTTGAGGTGTTAGGCAAGTTCGGTTTTCCTGATTTTCTGCCCTATACCTCATTCTCTGTGTCTAGCCGAAGTATATGCGGGGTGATTGTGTCTATCAAATGGGTAAAAATCCTGCTTAACACAGAGATTTTTAAGGCGCATGACGCATGCCTGAACCAATGCAAGCACCCTACAGAAGACTGTATGCATACGTATGTTTGACGACTGCATCATTTAATTTTATTCAAAGGCAATCCACACATAATGGGCTGATTTGATTAAAGTTGTTATCTTATCAAATGAATGCCTGGGGTGCCAAAATGAGCAACGGTGGACTTTTCTTGCTTCCATGGAATGCTACAATTTAAGTATCACAATTGGTGTCGACAAAGACTTGTAGTGCCCCTTTGAGCGGTGCTTCGTTATTTCATGCATAATAAATCTGTTAACTATGACACGTTGATTATTCAACGAAACGCCTGAAATACCACGAAAACCTTGTCAAGATAATTCCTAAAATGGTACAGCAGTCAACCGGCGTTATTTTGTGAATTCACAAAGGCGAACATTTTACCGAAGTCCTCTATTTTTCAGTAATATTAAGTGGGGCTTCCCAAAGTGGCTGCAGTCACATCAGAAGAATATTTTTCTGTTCCAGTGTGTCATATTTTTAATTTGCAATGTTTACAACTTTCAGTCGGGAGGATAGTCTGCGATGAACGACTGCATGGGATTTATAGAGAGGTGGCCAGCAGGTTAAGCATTTTAGACCCTAGAATGTCTATTTGTGTCGAAAAAACCTGTGTGTTGTTTACTAATCGCATGCAATACTGTGCCCATTCTTGCCTGTGATATTCACATATCCAAGAGTACTGGGCGTCCGGTCTTTCAACTATTGATAACAGAGTACTTTTTGTCTCACTACTATAAGCTTTTTGCTCAAAAACTGTTTCAGGGATAACTTAATTGTCAAAAGGAAGTCGGACCAAGTACGTCAACAATAAAAAGAACTTCAATTAGGTACAAATATAAAAAATGTAAAAATGCGATTTATAACAGAAGTAAATTGACGAAAAAGGCTTACGCTAAACGACAAACGTTTTACTGAAATAACCCCACGGTGCATGCTCACGAAATACCAGCGCGAGTAAAATAGTGAAAGCACCATATCGTTTAAACACCTCCAATATGTAACGCATATATTGCATGACATCCGTTAAACAGCATGGCGTTTCACCATGTTTAAAAATGGTGTTATGAAGACTACGTTTTAACAATGATAAATATGGCAAGGTCTGAAACAAGACAGATTGCCCTTGAGAGTAGAGATATGGCGCCGCGGGTATAAGCGCCGTCACAAGACCACATTCTGGTTAAAAATTGAAATATAGCCCATGAGCCGTTGCTCCTGAAAGTACGTGATTTAAATTTAACTAGGCATCGTGGCGTACATTTGATGGTTTAGTTTCATCTTTTCGATTTATTGGAATCACATAAAACGTTTACTATAAAAGTATGTGTGTCAAGTGAAAAAATGGGTAGTTTAGGCAACAAGACAAGTTGAAACTGGAGTTCATATACCAGTAAACACACGGGGAGTGCTAAGGGAACCACTGCCGAGCCGAACCCCTCTCAGCTGCGTGAGGCAGCGGCATAAGATCGGCGAAACGCGCGTGTCTGGGCTTTTAGCTAGTACCTGTGTTGTTACTACGGTAAATCATTGCACAATTTAAGCAAAGCCAGGCGTTTCCCGGTGTCAGAGTAATTTTCCATGCCGTTTAATATCCCTCGGCAATGTTTCTTATGCGCAAGTTGTAAAGTCAAACAAACATCAGGCACTAACCGGTCAACCTAATTCCATTCTGGGACCAGCATGCTTAATCCTACTTTCTTTAAAAAGAGGTGGGGTTAGATATGAAATATCGTATAGTTTTCAGGAAAAGTGAGATATATTAATTTCCTAAATTTTATTCGTACAATGGTAGTTTTTTTTTTCCGAAAAACACGGTGACAATCTCGTTGTCAGCGCACCTTTTTCCGCATGCAGTCAAATTTCAGTATCTCGATGTGAGGCACGCTTGTCGAGACAATTTTTGTCTGAAAACGACCACAAACGAGTACGAGAATTAGCAGCCGGATCGATGCCGCGCACGTCGTTAGATAGTAGTAATAGCACTAGTGCGGCCAAATTTGTAATTAATTGTAATTAATAAATCTCCAACAAAAACTAAGGAGGGTAAGCCAGAACGGTCCAAATGTAATAACTGTTGTGATCAGAAGACGATAATTCTATCAGTGGAGCAAAAAATTTATTAGAATGAAGTTTCGGATTCTCACTCGAATCCATCATCAGAGACATTCACAGATAATTGTTTAAATGTCGGAAGTAAATTATGTACCGGTGGAGTTCATGTACGGAATAGTCTGATGTTCTCTTTTACCATAATCCAAACAGAAATGAAAGAACTGCATTCGCAAAATTTCATAATGTGGCTGTTTCGATCTAGGGGACACATCGAAGACGTCTGTATTTGATACATATCAGGTTGATCTAAGACCCTCATATGTGAGACGTACTTGAATCTGCGATACAACATTGTTTTAAGGTAAGTTAGGAAGACAAAGCAGGTGGTTTTGTGTGGCAAAATGTTCCAGAAGAGCACGCAATGCTGATTGCAACCCCCAATTAATGTCGAAGATCCGTTTCTTGAAAATTGGCAAATCTGGCGGGTGAGGACGGACTTTACTAGGAGAAACGTATTTATCAACATTGCTAGGGATGCCTTCGGTCAAAAAGATATTCAGTCAGTACGGAAGACACGATAATTTGTGTGATAATGCTCCTGCCTAACACTATAAATAGTTATAAATCTGACAATGACAGGACCTGCAATCCAACTTTTTCGACAACTAATATTCTCTCCACCTGCTTTTCCGCACTATTTACATTCCTGTCAGCAGACATGATTTTGATCTCCTGGAAGATTTTTGACTTTATCAAAAAATGGCCCATGGCGAGAAGGGGCTTTTTAATGAAGACGAAAATTTACTCTGCACCTAAATAACACATTGAACAAACCGCTAAAGTTTCAACGACCATGCTCTTTTAAGTGCAAAAGGACAGCCAAAAGTGATAATGATGCAGGTATATGTGATACGCTTTTTTCCACTTCGTCTCCTTTGTTGGCTTTCAAAGCTTAGAAAGTCAGAAATAGCAATCCCGGGCCCACTTATTTATGCCAGAACCCCTTTGTTAGTGTTAGGTGTTGACGCCCGGATAATTGTCAGAGAAAGGTAATTTTCAGATTTAAGCGCATGAAAACTTTCAAAAGAAGAGGAGGCGCTTATTGGGCTAAGTTTATGAGATGTCCAACGTCGACCTACCCTCAGGGATTGGAACGCCATGCCCACAGATTTTCTCAGAGTATAAACCGACAAAAAAGATAGATTGCGGTAGCTAATTTGCTTTTCTTTGCCATAATAGGCTAGTCCCAGCCAATAAACTCACTTCTAGATACAGTGAGTGACCGATTTCCTGAAATGCTGGCTGAAGTTATGAAATGAGTTTTCGATCAGGAAGGATAACTTGGGCGCGGTTGTAAGATGTATTATCTTGTGGCATAATCTTATAGCATTTTGGACTCTGTTTTTGAATACACTGCTTTTCAATCTCCTGTAGAAACCGTACTCGGTAAAAAATGACTACTTATGTAGCTTTCATTTTTCCCATTGATTTTCGATGGTCTTGCAAATTCAAATATATCTTGTAGAAACCATAAACAAAAATATGCTTTCTTTTAGTCATTTAATGGAGCATCGCATCTTCTTACTATTTTACACTTAAGGAAGGAGTATAATCAGGTTTTAAAAAAAGTTTCTAATTATGATTTTTTTAAGGCCGTGCAATGCACATTCACATAGCATCGTACCTGGCCGTTTACCACAGCTCCTCATGAAATGTGCAACATAGACCGCATCCATTGCAAATTTAGTGGACTATGTATAATATCTTTTTGATGGCATGGAAAAAATATGTGATTTTCTTTGCGCGGAACGCATGCGCCTTGTAGACTGAAGTCACTTAGCGCTAATGCAACGAATGACCAGGCTTCAAATTATTCAACAATTATAAAACCTCTTTAAGACCTAATTATACTCCTTCTTAGAGTATAGAATATTAAAAAGACGTTTTTATCTATTAATTGACTGAAGGAAAGCATATTTTTGTTTATGGTTTCTATAAGATATATTTGAATTTGCAAGAACATCGAAAATCAATGGGAAAAGTGCGAGCAATTAAAGTAGTCATTTTCTACCAAGTACGGTTTCTACAGAAGATTGCAAATCAGTGTATTTAAAAGCTGACATCTTGCCGAGTCCAAAATGTTATAAAATTATGCCGCAAGATAATAAATCTTATTACCGCGCTCAAGTAATCCTTTCTAATCGAAAATATATTTCAGAATTTCAGTCAACATTTCAAGAGATCGGTCACTGAATGTACGTTTTGAATGCCGATGTCCCTTGACGGCAATACCATTGCAAGTCTACATTTACACAGTGCGAGCAATGAAGAATGTATTAAAAAACTGACCGTTTTTACCTTCGAATCTTTAAGCAGTAAATGACCTCTAGGAAAACAACCTGCACGATACAAAAATTGCACATGTTATTATGTGTTATTATTGAACGCTCAGCAACCGACCTCGTATAATGTTAGAAGAAGTTCGATACGTTTTCGACAAAGACGAAGTACGTAGTTGTAGTTATTATTTTGCACAACTACATGTAGCTGGCGTTTAGTTGGTTGTAATGTGCTTAATTTCGCAGTTTCACACTATTAAAATATCCTGGTAACTCTCGTGATAATCTGTACGTCCTTTTCTACCCATTTTTCTGATGGTCGTAATTCATTGACAGTTTATAACTATGATAATCGCGGAATAAAGTCTTATGTGCTGTTGGAACATTCTCGTAAAATATGTATCCTGCTAAACGATAAGTCTATGTTATCAGAATTATCGATTCCCATTAGTGGAGATACGTTCAGTTTGAATTTAGTCTACAAATAAATCCGCTTATATTATATGAGCAACAAAGATTTGTTAACACTTCTTCTGAAATTAAACATCAGATTTAATGTCGCAAAATTTTTTTCAACAACTTAAAGCAAATGTTTAACGTAATGGTACTATTTTCCAGAATAAATATCAAATTAGACGAGCACAAAATATAATAATTGATGCTTGTTTTCAGGGGTCAACAGCATGTATCTTACTGTATTAAATGTTCGCTTATAATCAATGCCAACATAATGGTGACTTTTGCTGTCTTTCGATTATGACAATTATTTTTGAGCCCAGAACTTTTCCACGTTCGCGGACGGTTGGTCGTACAAAGTGACGTTTATTGATCAAGACGTTCGAGTTTTCTTTGGCAAAAATCGATTGGACACTTATCATTCGTGGGTTATAATGGAGTATCCAATAAGAATTGTCTACGCAATCATAGATGTTCCAATGATATAACGCGCGAAACGCCAAATTATTTCACTTCGTGATCCGATTTCATCCGTTGCCTGATTATGATAATAATTCCGAATACAAGCAATTATAAGCAATGATACAGTTGGAATATATCCAAGTAATTTGAACACATGCAGTTTGTGATTATAGTTGGTGTCCTAAAGATGACTAAATAATCATCTGGCATTGAGCCCCCCACAACTGCATCAAGCAATATATTGTTGTTAAGCGGTAAATGTTTAGTTTTTCTTTGAGAATTTTGAAAGTATATACCATAAAAGCCGGTTGTGATGAGTTTATTAGGCAGCGGTAACAGAAAACTGAAAAAATTACACTTACTAACGCCAGTCGGTTTAATTTACCAATAACTCCATAAGGGAGCACTCCTGCCATTTCCGGGTAGGAGGAAATTGTTGCACCAATCTACGCTGATGCACTGACAATATTGATATCATCGTTCGCGATGTTCAAACTGTCCTACAAAATTTTAACCGGACAAACTATTGATGAACTCTTCAGATAGAAAAGTTGTGAAATATTGTGTCATCCGATTTCGTAAAAAAATGGGTTAGACGGTTATGGAAGATGAAGATTTTTACAAATACCTAATGAACAGTAAAAGAGAAAGGATTTTTTTGTGTGTAATTATGCAGTTATGATAATTTGCTTGACTTTTAAGACAAGTTATTTACTAGTGGTAGACTTGAGGAAGCTTATTTTACGCCTGAGACATGGAGTTTATATTTCCTTTTGCCCTAACTGTATACGAAGATAACTGACCAACCGTGTCTTCTATGCTCTCGAGTATTTTCAGTTTACCCTAAACTGGTTTAAGAATCACGGAGTGTCCGTGGTTCTGTTGCTTAACTCAAACGAAATTGTCATACTTGTAAAAAAGGGATGTTCCTGTCCGTTAATTATAAACATATATCAAGGCATGTTTCATGCGCTACTGCCTACGGACCCCATAGGTTTAATTTATGCGTTAAACTGCCTGTAATCCAAAAAATCATTCGGTTGATTTACATCAGTTAGAGTCTGCTGCATTACACAATTTTGTTGAAATATCAATAAATGGTTTGTTTTTCACGTTCTTGATTGACTAGAATCAAACATGCGTTGTGTAATCATTGTCAATAAACCTTCATAGTAGGTATCATTTCGAAAGCACTTACTAAGTGGGCTTAATAATCGCCAATTGGTATTCGCAGATGACCGTTTAAACATGTTTGCAACATCATGTTCGCAGATAAGCGAAATTTGCAACGAAAGTCAACATTGACTACTTCGATATGGAGTAAAAAATCTGTAAAATATTAGCTATTTAAAAAGCGCCTTTATATCGTATTTCACTGAGGAACGCACATGGGCTTTACTCTTTCCTAATACGAAGGCAATGAGCAAATCTGAAAATCTTGCCGGGTTTTTTTATTTTCATAAAAATGAAAACAGGTTTTCTGTAGATTCGTAGTAGTCGCCTAATACAATTGCCAAATTCCTAGCGGCCTCGACTAGGTTTAAAGCCCCGACTGCGAGCACAAGGCTTGAAGTCACTCAACGCTGATACCAGCCGGGCTACTTTGGCCTGACCAACATTCATGGTTTTAATTATATTTGAGTTAGCTTAAAGTCCTTATTATTGCGCCACATTAAATCCACCATAGATAACGGATTAAAAGATTGCTAAACATACGCTACTATCCAAATACTTGAAAAGACACCAGGAGATTACCTAATCAACATTATTTTGATTAAATGGGCTATTTTAGGCATTTAGCGGACTCTAGGTTGACTTTTTACACAATCGCGTCTGCTAGTCAGCTTATCGTATGTGAATACGTGATTTATATGAACTAAAGTAAGGTGATTGTGTAACCAGAGCCAAATGCGACTTCAATCGCGATTCCCGATCGGGACCTTTTAGATCGTTGGCTGTACAGAAATTCTGCACTTCCTGATGTGGGAGCAAACACCGTCGAGACCGACGAATATTCCCTTGGGGACTTTATGTAGTAAACAGCATAAATCATATTCATTTGATTTCGGAGGCGATTTTGCCATTGTTGCTTACTTTTAGGCCTCTTTCGATGGTTTAAAATAAACCTAAGTAGGACCATATATGCGTTTAACGAACTTCTAGTTGTCTGTGCGTTCCAAATACCTATCGTGTATTAGTAGAAGTTAAACAATCAAAAAACTGAATTTTCTCCCAATTAATTGATAGTTTCGCGGTCAAATTTAAAATATACATAAATAACAGAAAAATACATATGTGACAAACGAAGTACAGACTGTGTGCGTTTTTGCAATATTTCAGTATAAATATCGCGCGGATGTACAAAGATAAATTTTTGGAATCGACACATTGTCTGGGTTTGTGGAAGTAATGTGCTATTTACATTGCGCTTCCTGATTCATGCAATCGAAAAAATTTCAAGGGCATAGGAAAACGCTCCTTTTTTACACGAACGCGTGCCGACACAGTAACATGGTCCAAGCTAGTTCTTGTCATAGGAACCTGCACGTATGCAAAGGTGTCATTAATTAACGCTGTAACCTATTACCAGTATCAATGGTTGAAACATATTTCATGCGCAAATAAAGTTTTCCGGGACAATTTGAACAAATAGACAAAACAGTTATAGTTTATGTCAAGTGGGCGTTTGACCCTCACCGTTGTGTTTAGGATCTCACTCGATCCCATTCTGTCCGCCCACCAGCTTGCTACTGGCGACAACAAACGCTGTGTCATAGGACACATACCACATATAATACATAAGCAGCTCGCTAAGAGTGTAACAGGCCTATGACGTACTGATGATCGGTAACGACCGTGAAACATCTGTCTGCGTCTGGCCTGTTGCACTTTTAGCGAGCTAATTATAGTTTGATTGGTTCGTAACGAGTTGCGATATTTCTATTGTCACCTTTTTTGGCTTATGATGGTCACGGTATTATATTGACTCCATCAAGGGCCCCGTCTTAAGAGTTAATCTTTCCTGATGAGTAAGCAACTGCTTGAAATCGAAGCCCATTAAGCTGGCCGAGAAGGCAAGTAAAAGCTTCTAATTTATTTATTATTTCCTCGGAAAAACGTTTCGACTTCCGTACGATCATTTGTAGTAAACGATGAAGCAAACAGTTTTCAATTTCAGTTAAATAATTCCAAACAGTTTATATTTGGCCTACAGACAGTAAGTGGTATATAACAACCGATTCTTTTACCAACCATTAATAATATTTACACTTAAAGTGGACAAGAATCTCATGGACGTGTTGTAGAAGGCGTTCACCTCCAATGAAAAACGCCCATATGGCATAGGTTGCTTGAGGGAGTACAACTTTTACTGGACGTTGTTCCACGCTTCGGTGCTGGTTGACGTTTGATGAACTAAACGATTAATGTGGTTAAAGATAATTGCGATGTGTGCTGTCGATGGTCAACACCTTGTTGACCATTGAATTCTGCCTAGCGTTCACAGTACTGGCCTGTGCAGTAAAGAGTTGATAATTTTTACGCATAACTCTTTTGCAACTCCGAGCATACAACTACAGTACCTGTGCTAACTCATGAAATGTCACGAATTAACACAGGTTAACGCCTTTAACGCAAACTCGGTAAACACTACGGCTCCCAAAGTCTGATAGCGGAAAATAAACGATGTGCCAAAGAAATAAAGCAAAGTTTGGTTAAGAAAATATTATTTACTGAGATAAAAATAAGTAATTTTCGACAAAAGTCACATTTTCGAGAAACGCCTATATTACAACCAAGTTAATAAAGGCTACGTATGAGGACGTATAAAGGAGGAGGGCGCATAACAGGTCAAAAATAATTAAGGACAGAAACAGATACAAAAAATTAGTACTTTGTAGATTGTCCATTCGAATTAATAACAGCAGAAAGTCTGTCCGACATAGACATGACAAGGTTATCTATGGTGGATTGTAAAATGTAATTATTGAGTATGAAATCCAATTTTTCCTGCATTGAAAGAGTCTTCTTAGCTTTGTGCGAATTTCTTTTGACTATTCCAAAAAGATTTTCGATTGGATTCAGATCGGGACTGTTGGCCGGGATGAAAATGGATTGGAGGCCAATTGCGGAGAGCGTGGTTGTTGTCTAAAATGTTAGATTATGTATGCAAGCGGCATCAAATTCGTACTTCTTTAGAGCGGTGGACAGGTGCATTGTCCTGCAGAATTACAGTATCCATTCGGCGCCGACTTATGCCGTTGTAGCCGAAAGCATCCTTGACAATTGCAATGAACACCTTGCTGTTGATGGTGTCGGATGTTGACCGCCAGACAGGTCGCTCACCGAATTTAATCGCCATCCAAACCATCATCCGCCGACAGTTCTTGAATGTTGCCGTCGGTGTAGT
>CACRXP010000640.1:307780-321359 GCA_902702965.1 Spirometra erinaceieuropaei
GTCAACTGTCACAGCCTCATACAAAGTGGTAGAAACCAATCGGCTTTTAAATTTAGCAGAAGTTCATGAAAAATATTAAAATGAGAAAAATAATGTAAATATGCTTTGCCAACGGAGTACGACAAAATGCTTGTTTTGACTTGATAGTATCCGCTATATCCTGCCAGAAATGTAGCCTGAATCATAAAATCCACCGGATCTTAGTTGATTTTAATCAGTTTAGAGAACATTTGAACCGGTGGGAAGAATATAATTGTGCTTCACTTTTTCAACAACTAAATGTTGAATGTGAAGCAGGAATAACAAATGTATTTTTCGTTCGGATTTTCACTTCATACATGTCGCCTTGTAAATGTTGCCGTTATTTGGCATGTGTTTTTAGTGCAATTTTCCCGAACGGTTTATATCCTCAGTGTTATAATTGTGAAATATTAATCACAAGCCTTTTCCCGCTCTGGACTGTGTGTTCGTGTCTGCCACTTACAGTTAATTATTGGACTAAGATAAAGCATAGACGTGCTTCGCTCTTCAAATGTTATAGTATACTGCACAATTATCCACAGTCAGTAGTTGCATATGCGTTATGATATTAGTTACAATGTTACTGAATTTCTGTTAGGATAAATTTGTGCTTTCTTGCAGCCAGAAATCATTCCAATTCTCTTCCTATTTAAAATGTTGTTCTAGTGACTTGCCTTCACCCAATGTTCCCAGCGACTAAAGTGATCTCCTGTGTGGTCCAGGGATTACTGGTATAACTCCTCATGTGCGACAGGAAGCAATGCTTAGTATGCCAGATGTCATATAAACAATTATTACTGGTACAAATAATGTTTATTTTGCGTCCTTATGCATATATATATATATATATATTTACCATACAAGCTGAAGAAGCCGTAACATATTCTGATGTTTCTAGTCCTTAGCGGGAGTATGAGTGGTTCTCATTTTTAAGAGCAATTGATATTAAAAGTATCCCGCGCTCGTCAACCGCATACTTCAACATATTCCGTCAAGGAGCATATATATCCATCACGGGAAACACGATTGCACGCGGTGACGATTAGATTCGTACTATAATGTATATCTAGACGGTCGCTAACTTGATGATTTTGAACCTGAGCTTAAAGGAAGCGTTGTTGATCACGCCTTCTTTCCGGCCACCGCCTACATTCTGGAACTGTTGGTCTGCTTATTATTTTATCTTACAAGCGTGTTGAATTTGAGTTTTCATCATTATAGGTAGGTTATGGTTTGTGTAAGCGGACATAAAGCTAAGTCGCCATGATTTGATCTGCTCTTTTTGGATTCCATTTTCTCTGTTGAATAAGGTCTGGCTTTTGAAGATGACTTATTAATTCAGCTACCGATAATATTACCCTATTTTAATTTTTGTCTAATTAACAGGAACTACCGTAAAGACCACATGGGACCTTCAACAGGCAGGATCTCATGCACATCTTGTTGGAACGCGTACATGCAGTTGCTAAATTTCAGTATCGCGTTTAATGTGAACCACTTCGGAATTCCTTCTGTATGCATCTCGCAGACATATCTTTTGACGGACATGAGAAGGCCATAAATCACTCTGTTTCAACAGATATAAAACTGCCATTGAGCCTCTGGTCCAAACAAATTATTATTTGAAAACAACCCATTACCTGGTCGCATCTTTCCATTGATCGCCATCAATATGTCAGGCGAAAATATTTGTGTTACGTAAGATAATAGGTCTCATTTCAAAATCAATTGTTAGAGGTAAATTAATAGCTATACAAGATACTACCGACCACTTTGCCTTTGTTTCATGGGGAATGTCAGAACCTCAAAAAAAGTAAAAACGCAAATAATTCAAATAGCCGTCCTCAAATATCATAGTAGGCCTGAACTATTAGGTAGTTATTTTAGTATTCTAAGGGTAGAGTAAAGGAGGCATTATTATTTGCGGGCGTTTATTAAAAAAATTAATCGAAGTTAACATATATTGTTTAGGGGCCTTCACCCAGTAATGTGATTCAAGAACGTAAACTAGGTCTTATTCATCAGTTTCTAAGGTTTGGTGTCCATTTATTCCGCAGGCGGTTAGTTAGTCAAAAAGAGGTAGCAAAAAGAGACAGCAAAAAGAGGCGAGCCTTACAAATAAAGCCACTATTTTTTAATTTCCCCATTCACATGGGAGTTTTATATTTGTGCATCCGTTAACCTATTTTGCTCATTATGCACCAATATGTCCCTTCTTTGTTTATTTGAACTCCAATAATTAAGACACTTGCACACCACGCTAGCATTGTTTTGAGAGGAGTTTAGTCTGACACGAATTTCGCAAATTATTTATCCACGATTTTTCCTGACGCCGAAAGTTGCACTTTTCGGCAGTTATAGTTCGTGATATTCTGATTTCATCCGTCCTGCGCACCTATTTTATCCACTATGGAATGAGGCGTTTTACTGAAAATATTGATAATTATAGATTATTGTGTATCCTCACCTAGTATCCAAAATGATGAACATAAAAATATTACAAAACTCGATAAATGTCTAATTCTTGTACCAATGGACTCTTGCGTTGTTGCAAGAATTTTTGTATATTTGAAGTCAAAATGGTTGCCCGGGTTGTTATCACTGACCATAACAATAATGAACGTTGGTTGCTTTCCATCTGTCTTACTTTTTAGTTCATATTGTATTTGTTTGATAGTGGGTTCGTCAAGAAAACTCATGTTTATTTTGGTTTATTATTGTGATTAAGCGTCGATGAAGAAGCCATATATTTGCTGATTTCTCTGCATTTATTTTGAAGAGATACGCTTCGTTTTGGGCGGTGAGCTTTTTGAAAGCGCGTGAAAGTTTCGCAATAAATCAGATGATAACAAATGGCCTGTCAAAATCTGATTACGAAAGATGCAAGGCTTTATACACATTCCGAATGTTATACTTATCTTCTTGAGTATAAATTTCTAATTTTAATAATGTTAGAAAATAAGTCCAACTGGCTTCCGTAAAAATAAGAAGTAGCAAAACTGACGAAGTCTTCTTATGATATATTGTTGCTAAAAAAGACATGGTATCAAATCCATCGCCCTGTCGAATCTGACGGTAGGACTGCCGAAATCATTTACAAGTTTTCGTTTAAATTGATGGAATACTGAAAGGTATTCGACAAGGTTTATCATGTCCAAACAACAAAGGTACTTATTTATAATTTCATCTAAACAGCCTCAGGTTAAAATAAGGAATCCACAGTCAAGTTAAAAATGGCAAATCCAAATGTCAGACTTTATAAAAGAAAAAGATGGAGGGCAGTATGCGAAAAAAAACACATGAGTGGGATGACTTATCTTATTCCCTGAACGGGACGAAGTAATAAGGATAGGCCTGCGTGTAACTCCCGAAAGGACAAAATGTTCCCTTGCCGTAACCTTAACAGCGACCCTTATTTAAAATGAAAACCGCGGCGCAAATCTTAACCCTAGCTCTACGCTTCACTCTATGGTTAACACTGGCCCTTACATCAACTCCATACGTGATCCTGATTTACCTTACCGATACCTGTGAATCGTGCCTTAAACCTACTGCTTAACCTACATTAATCTTCCTTGAACCTACCCTAGTTTCGTTGGAGGTTGGCACAAGGTCACCGATATTCCAAGCGGTTTATGCACCCATGTCCTGTCTAGAGGGCCTTATACGTCAGTCTCACCAACATTTGTCTACCAAAAGCTTATAACCCTCACAGAAGCTCATCGTCGAAGAATAAGGGAACTGTGTGTCTTTAATGGCAATCGGAAACTACATATTTAATTCAACTCTGTCGAAAGTGAACCTCACACAACTTCTATTGAATGGCTGGCAGATCAATATGCCCTAATCGAATGTTACGCATTGCGAGGCACCCGCGGAATTCGATAATTTGACCGGTTCAAGATTCTGGCACACTCTAATCGAATTTTTGAACTAGAAAAGGCGAGTGACTATTGACAGCGTAAAGTCCATTGTTTTGTCTGGCATAGAATTCATGCCCTTCACCCTCGTGCGGACCTGTTTTCCGGTATCCCCAATAGAATAGTCTTGAACACAGTTTCATTCCATACGGTTAGGGATATTGATTAATAGATAGCTGGCGTAGCCAATGTATTTCCCTTTCATGCGATTTACTGTAGTAGAAGTTCGATAGTGTTCTCATCCGAAACCGTACTTAAGTCCCACTAGTTGAAGCAACTTAGACTGCAGTTAGTTCACAGGCATGTAGAGAGTTCAAGACATGTTGCGGCCACGTAATTGTCAATTAACCTTGGGACATACTTTCACGCAGTGCGATCAAGCAACTTTCTTAACACGAATCGGCAAAGTTACTTTCGATTCGTTCGGCATTCCGGATTTTATGACCAGTTTAACACATTTTAAAACAGAATGTTTGTCTTATGCATTTAATTGAAGCTGCTGTCACATCGGCTTCTCACGGACATCACAGGCGCTTTTGCAAATATCTTTCGCATTCGACGGACCCCTTGGTGACTTTAAATCAGCAAGACAACGCCTGATTTCCGTAAACATAACTATCATGCCAACGGAACCCGCAATAATAAAATTAACTTTTGCTCATATTATCGGTAGCCTATTGAGTCGCCATTGATAGGAAAAACAGGATAAACAATTTAAAAGAATCAGTAGTGGACGACACTTTTGCCTGCAATATATGAAAAATGAAAGTTCGATGTCAGGCGTCTCTACTTACTGGAACACTATTTAAAAATCTGCCCATACCTGCGCTCACATTAAAGGGTGTCCTTCGTACTCATAAAAGCATACAGCTTTCAGCTTAGTCTCCGGTTTACAGCCAAAGGACCTGCCACTTTTGAAGAGATGGGGCTATGTATTCTACCGTAGACGTTATAGGTGTATTTCAATGTTCTTTGTGAGTTGGTAGTTTGACCTGACCCAGACCGATGCCAGTAAAGTCTACCAAAACAACATGATTCTATGCAGCAAACACAGTATGGATTGGGCTCTGCAATTGCCGACTTCGTGTGACATCAACGGGTCACGCTGCGGGTTGGGTCGACCCGCAAAGTCAAGTAATCAGCAGAAACTGGCACAAAAAGCAAGAGCATGTATTATGCAATATTACTTTCAGAGTAGAAACTGGCAGAATTTACACATCAAACATTGGCCATCACTCACAGGCGGTTAATCTTAACGTAGTAAACAGCGGACACCTAATGAAATCGCTTTTCTATCACAACTGCTATAAGCAAAGTGCAAAGTCTAGAACTACTTACTGCAGGCGATTTATCCCGTAGAATTCAACCGAAGTTGTGAAATTTTAGTTCGATCAGGAAAGACTACTGAAGTGAGTTGGAAGTGTTAATTATCTCGCGGCATAATTTCATAATATTTTGGACTTGCTAAGGTGTTGGCCTTCGAATTCATTTCTTTCTGACCTCCTCTAAAAACTCTACTGGTAAAATGACCTTAAATATTGTGTATTTTGTACATTGATTTTCGGTGGCCTTATGAATTCAAATGTATTTTATAGAAGGCATGCGTAAAAATATGTCTTTTTAACTCACTTAATAGCATATCACGTTTTGTTTGCATTTTATACTCGAAGAAAGAGTGTATTTCGATTTGAGAACGTTTCTACTTAGGAGATTTTTAAGATGGTACAGTGTGCAACATAATCCGCACTGACGGTAAAATGCGCTGACGAGGGCTATATTGATTAGAATATTTATTAACCAGTCTGCTTTTTAGAGCTTTCATACAGTAAATTATCTTCCTTCCAGGCCCCGGATAAACAGGTGTTTTCTAATTTGTTTTGAAAGTAACCGTTTTCAGTAGATTATCTAATGCATGACTTAGGGATTTTTAGGCAAATTATAAATCCAAACAGGAAAATGAATATTTTCCGAGAGATATCTTGAATTCTGAAATACCATCTTCTTGTTTAATTAATACCGTACTTTTCTTTCAAAGGAGAGACACCGGGTACGTTGATTGTTGTAGTTGCAATCTGATTTAGGATTTCCGGCACTGCGCCCAGAGGCCTAGACGGGCTTATGACACTGTTGACAAAAATCAAGACTACCGGACCGACGTTTCGCTAATGTCAAGCAATGTAATTATGCGACTAACGCGCCACACAAGGCATATTTTAAAAAGCAGAATGCGCTTTTCAGTTATGCAGATGAGAAAAAAACTAAGTTCTGACGAAGGTATCGCGTGTTACTATCGGTTTCAGATCTGCGTTAGGTACATTTTACGCGGCTTAGTCAATTAACAGTACATACGAATGATAATTTATGGAAACATTCTCTGCTGTGCTTTGTCCGCGGCACCAAAGAGAGTTTTCGCCACCTCTGTCTACCTATCCCTGCCATCGAAAAAAAGGAATAGTTTTTCACGAATGAGAGGAAAGGTCGAATTCCAGGTGTATGCATAATTAAAGAAGGAAGACGGTTGAGCACGGAACATTCTGTTTATGGTAATGAGCTTTTGAACTCATACAGGAGTCCATAGTCAGATACAGAAGCAGCGACAGAACGGGCGACAGTTATAAGGCGTGTGAGCTAATAATCGATCGATGGCGTGAGACTGGAATAATAATTATATGCGACTTTCGTTGCGTCATCTTTAAACACAGAAAATCGCCAAACGTTCGAAAAGCTGACATACTGCATCGATTTTCGAAGTATGTTTTTGACCATGGATTGGTTTAATTGGATTTCTCACTGTCTATTGCTGATGCCAGAATGATGATTGTTCCTTTGGCCTCTAAATGCAGTTTCTTGGGTAACGAATCGGTGTTTTATGGATGATGTGGGACCGGGTTTCACCTGACTAATGAGTGCTACGTGAAGTAATGCAAGTATAAATGGAAAGGATAGGTTGTGTAACCCCACCATGTTTAGTATTTTTAAATGACTATTATATTTGTTTTAGTAGGCCTTGTTTAGTTTTATAATTTCATAGTCAAATGAAAGCCGCCTTTAAATCTTACCTCTCACCCTAACCTAACGAAAACCGCCGAGTTGTTTCAATACGATATTCTCAGTGATGAATTATCTGGAATGAAATGGCCTTTGGTTTTCACTCCGTCTCCGTAATTAGTTTTTTTTAAAAAGGGTGACTACACATTTTATGTCATGGGGGTAATCGGCATACGACGCGGACTGCAAAGA
The DNA here is from genome assembly GCA_902702965.1 of Spirometra erinaceieuropaei. Lineage (NCBI taxonomy): Eukaryota > Metazoa > Platyhelminthes > Cestoda > Diphyllobothriidea > Diphyllobothriidae > Spirometra > Spirometra erinaceieuropaei. The sequence continues at coordinate 314,962 of CACRXP010000640.1, forward strand.
TCCTCGACTGCGTTTTAGTTAAGTTCGTCTCAGTTAGAGCATAAACGCTCAGCTTCCATGGCATATCCAAACAATTTCTGTCGTCCGACGTGTACTCCTTCGAAAAGACCAGCTTTCACTTGTTCCTTGTAGGTGCTCACGATACAACGCGTGCTATAAGGATCAACGGCTGCGTTTTGGTTTACTTTGGATCGGTAAGGACAAAAACGGTTAAATCCCAGCATAGCTTCAAAAGGTTTCTGTTGCGAAACGCGTACTCCATGGCTTACTTACTTCTTTAAGTGAACCTGTACGTAATCCCTCTCATGGCCAGTAAGAAGGACAGTTAAATTCAGTTGAGTTTATGTTCCAAAATATACTTACAAATGGTCTTTATATTGCGCTTAGGATGGATTATATAATTTTTCGGTATATAAATGATTTTTATTTCTTAGGTACTTGCGATTTTAGCCCTGACCACGGCACCTGAGTCCTCAAACTGTGGTTAAATTCTGCGAGTATTCGAATGATGCAGTTGAAGAGTCAGGTTGGTAAACACGACTTTTCGGTAAATCATCGTCAGGCCAAAAGTGTTACAAAGAAATTAAAAACAGGAGAAGTCCTCAGGGCTTATAATTGACTCGGGGATATTAACACTTATTGTTGCCACGCAACTCGCGTGACGAGGCCAGCGCGTTCGGATCGTTGGGGCAAGTGGTAAGTGATGCTTGTAAGTCGGAACGCGTAGCACACATCACTGTCACCAGGCTATAGGGCTGCGAGTAATCACCGTGCGGAGTCGGTGTTGGCTTGTGGAAAACTAAAACAGTTATACCCTCGAATTCTAGGGGGGGGCTCCTTTGAGTTTGTCAAAGTTATCAAGAATGCGAACGCTGACGCACGAGGAAAATATTATTGGACGAATTATCGCTGTTTACTAACGTACCCCTAACAGAAAAATAAATTACCTCTGTGACGTTATTGGCAATAAGACCCACCCCTTAGGCATGCCAATGGAAACGCTGAAAGAATAACTGCCATGCTGCACATGAATTGTTCGTTTTCTTTGCATTTATTTTCACAGTTTCGTTTCCCTTAACATTAAACGCACTTTGATCTAGGGATTGGTAGACAGAGTGCGGCGTATATGCTCTTTTGAGATTGTTAAAGCAGAACTCCAGCAACCGCGGGATATACCCCGTGCAATCAGATATCCAGAAAGATTTATCCTCCGACATATTGGTGAACTCATTGCAAAGCCTACCATGAATACTGCGGAAAAAGGACTTGTTTATAAGACTGCCTTTCAATCTGATGCAGAAAACAACCTTGTAAGACAACGACCGAAAACAGCGATCGCTAGAACTTTCCCCACGGCGAATTTATGTGTATTTTCACGAACCCTTCCCTCCTACATTTAGTATATACGGTCCGACTATATCCATGTGCATTTATTCATTCGGTTGCCCCTGTAGAACGGGATAATTTGGACGTATAACGTGACGCCTGGAAAAGGTAGTACGCGACCACATAGCATTCTGGATAGGCAGAGGTGAAAACAAATGGATTTGGAGTTCTCATCTCGCACATCTTGTCAATAGGAATCACCGAGTCGATATCAAAGAAGCCTTTCAAATTGTTCACCGGACACTACCAAGCTTCTCCAGAGGCCTACGCCAACGGGTGATAACTAAGGCCGGGGCAGTGGCTATACGGCTAACGAATCCAGTGCAGTTGATGGAACCGAAAAGGCGAGTTCCAGGACGTAGTTCAGAAGACGAAGGTGCTGTCACTGGAACAAGAAATTTATATAGTTGATGTTTCGGATGCTTACTCAAACCCATCATCAGAGACAGTCACAGATAAGAATAACAGTGGCACAGGGAGTGCTGTATTTATAGCACGTAGCTGTCATGGTTTTACGTGCTCTAAATTGACTGGTCGTAAATGTGTTCTGCATTTAACGCCATCAAAGCCCTCGTATGGGGTGATGTTTTAAAAGCATTTGTTTAAGTGAACTAGTTGTGGTCACGCAAAGTAGAGATTTTGTCGACACTAAACACTTGCGCAGAACGATTTTTATGAACTTTGGAATATATCATAGCATAAAAGCATCGATTTCCAGCCGATCATGGGCAATGCATGTTAAAGCTGAAATCCTTTAATGTTAGCTTGTCAATCCCGGATTAAACATATTTTGCATATGGACAGTTAGTGGCATATGTTAATTTATTAATTTACCAATCTTAAGTCATATGTGTACTTTGTGTTTACAAGGATATCGGGACACGCGTTGTGCAGTACCTTTACTTCTGCTGCTTGAAGTCAAGCTATCGGAGTGAAATATTAACTTGATGTTTTTCACACACTGATGCTAATTGGCTCTTCAAATAGCATGGTGATGAATAAAACCTTTAAAATGATAAAAACTTTTTCGTGAACTGTGCCGTTAGTGGTCTGCGCCTTGTCGCCCAATGAATTCTGCATCGCCCTTACAGTGCTGCCTAAAGCAATATAAGATTGACTATTTTTATTTATAGCCTCAATACAACTCGAATCATACAACTATGTCGGTCTTCATATATCTACTCTGGCTTATAGTCTGCGTTTACGGCTGCAAACACAGATATGGTAATTTTACTTATCTCTAATATATTCAAGACTACCAATGTTTCAAATTAATAACCACATTTTTGAGTAAATGTAGTATTTTTGAGTTTATATAACATCCAGTTATGCCGATTAAGGGGAGTGTTTTCCTCGAGATGAACATTGTGTTGTTCAAGGAACTTTGGAGCGAAAGCAAGGTTATGCGCTTCAAAAGCTTCGATTTGAAATTAAGCATAATGGGAATCTTCCTTTTAATACGTGCTGAGAACATCAAGCAGGTTCATTGCACGGATGTCCAGTATGAAGTTTTAAAAAAAGAGTAAATGGAAACGGAAATATAAGGACACTGTTCAGACGTATCAAAAAATGAACCAATCAGCTAGCATAGCTAGTTTATAACCTGGTTACAAAAACTGATGTGAAAATGTTTGGACATCTCAAACGTTGCGCATTTTTTTGTCTATCCAGCAGTAATTGCGCAGTAATTGTATGTATGCAATTTTCTGAAGCAAAGTGTTAATAAATTTGAGCGAAGATGGATGTCCCAGTACACATAGGCAATTTCGCGTGCTAATACTCGTCCAAGACTTGATTGGCGCATCTAGGCGTGTTTTTCACTAAAAGAAGATTAGTCTGCCCTCGAGAGCTTTACTAAGCAGAGCTTGCCATACTTGGAAATTGAGTTTCAGTTCAACGCTAGCCATGGGAATCAACTTGCAAACACAATCTTTATTTTAAGTGACCTACATGTTTAATCAATTTTACAAGTCATATAAGCAGATCTGTGCGGTTTGGTACCCTGAAGTTTTGTAATAACACACACATGAAACACTTCGTTTAAATGGACCGAAAGTATTTTGTCGTTTAAAAAATTTTAATTGCTGTGACAGAAGTGGCTATCACCCAATATTAATTTCCGGTTTTCAACATATGGCGCATTACCTGTCATGTAGTCAAGCTTATGCTCATACAAAATTCAGAAATGGAACGACCAAACCGTTATTAGTTTCAGTAGAATATCAGTATTTAAACGGGGACTCTACCGGGCAATCAAAATCGTAGAACGGATTCTAAAATCGAGTGAAACAGTGCAAATGGTCGCAACATATAGAAAAAGGCATGTTCATACGTTCAAGGAAAACAAATATTAGTATCGTTTAGGTGAGTTAAAGAAACGGTCAAGAGCGTTAACATATTTCTTGGCCTCGCCATGCAAAAGTGCGAAGTGCACAAAGACCCGTCAGCGGAGTGCAGTATTAAACTACTCCTTAAAGAGGTAACTTATAAAGGAAGTTTCTGGTCGATCGACGGCATGTTCGTTGTTGTCGTTCGTTTTTAATGGCCATTTTGGTCGACGGTGAAGTTTGATGTTTGAGCTAGTCTTCCTATGGGACTAAAACGACCGGCTACATTAGAAAAAACGCCCAACCACTCGCCACATTAGTAAATGCCCTCAAAGAGTATCTTTGCATGATACATGATACAGAACCTGTCTTTATCGACGATCGAGTGTAAACAATAAAAATCCTAAAGCATTCGGCCATATGTCAAGGCCGATCTTAAACTCAACGTAATCCAAAACAAAAGAAATGTTCAAGCTAATTTCACGGAACAAAAGTTTTTTTTTTCGTAAAGAGAAAATGACATAAATCTTGTAAAAAGTTCCATAGCAGTAATCAGAGATCGAGTCAGTTATGAAACACACGTGTTCACCTGCAGGCAGAAATGTTTCAAAAACTCTTTCCAGTTAAAATGTTGTTTAAACGTCTTGTCCTTAACCAATGTCCACAGCGACCCAACAATGTTCCTGCATAGTTTAGAATTTACTAATACACTTCCCCATGTCGACGCACAGTCGTGCTTAATGTACCGCGTATCAGATAAAAAAATGCTACAAATGCGTTAGAACGTACTTCCCCCGTCTATATGCATTTATGTATTTACACTCGAAACCAAGGCAACTTTTGTATTTTTTGTAGTCCATGGATATTAGTATTATTACTCTTTTTAGGATTAATTAATATCAAAATGGGTAATGCGATCGTCAACAGCATACTTCAGCAAATCTCGTCAAGGGGCATAATTATCTACCATGGAAAATACGCTAGCACACGATGTCGTTTAGATGTATACAATGGTGCATACCTGGACGGATGCTACCTCGATGGTTTCAAAACGGAGCAGAATGGAAGCATTGTTTGTCACGCCTTCTTTCCAGCCGTCGCCTATACTCTGGAATTATTGGTTTGTATCCTAATTAAGCTTATTTGTATGTTTAACTAACGTCCTTATTATTATCAGTAGATTACGTTTAGTGTAAATAGACATGAAATTACGTCGCCAAGGTTTGGATTGTTTTGTTTGGTCCGCATTTTTTCTGCTAAACGCCTTCTTGTTTCCACGATGCTTTAACATTTCAACTACTGATTATATTAAGTTGGGTCGATTTTTTCTTTAATTTACAGGAAGCACCGTTGAAACCAAAAGGAGCCTTTAGCAGGCAGGATCTCATGCATATCCGTTTGGATCGCATGCATGCGGTTGTCAAATTTGAGTGTCGCGTACTATGTGGATTCATTCGGAACCCCTTCTGGATACGTCTTGCAGACATATCTTTCCACAGACTTGAGGAGGCAGTAAACCACTCCATTTCAACGAGCGCAGAAATGCCATTGAGTCCTTGGTCAGAAAAATCAATATCTGCCCTTCCAACTTACACGAGATCATTATTCGAAAACAACCCATTGCCTGGTCGCATCTTTCCATCGATCCGCCTGCATACGCCAGGCAAAAGTATTTGTTTTATGTAACTTAATGGGTATCATTTCAAACCTAATGGGTCGAGGTAAATAAATATTTATGGAATTATTTGTGGCTATTATGTTTTCGTTTTCTGGGGCTAATTTGGTCCTAAAAATAGGAATAAACCCAAAATTTTCAGATAGCTCATCCTGACCATTAAATTAGGTCTCAACTAATAGGACGTCCTTTTGATATCCCAAAGGAAAAGTAAAGCGGCTTTAAATTTTGCGTATGTCTAATATTCCGCAGACCTATGGCTAGTCAGAAGGAGGAAGTCAAAAGGAGATCCTCAAAAAGAGGAGGGCTTTTTTCTGTTCTCCGTTCATATGGAAAGTTTCTTGCATTTACAGCCATTAGCCCATCTTACTCATAAAATACTGTTTTTTCCTCCTTTTTTATCCGCATTACAATAACGAGCTCCTACGCACCTTACGCTAGCACCGTTTCAAAGCAAGTCAGATCTAACCGGCACTTCGCTCGATCGACGACAAAAAGTCACTGCGGATGGCTACTGCTCAGAATGGGCACCTGTTACAAGTGAAGTCCCGCAGGGGTCAGTTCTTTGGCCTCTCCTATTCATTATCTATGTAAATGACCGAGTACGGGAAGTTAAATCGGACATAGCGCTCTTTGCAGACGATCTTAAACTTTGGAGAGCAAGAAAAGATGAAGATGACGTCAGAATGCTACAAGAGGACGTTACGAATTTGCACGCATGGAGCGAGAAATGGTGCATGAAATACAACGTCAAAAAATGTGCAGTAATGCACGTAGTATCAATAAGGCGAAGAACAAATGCGCCCCCAAAACAGTATATCCTGGACAATCAACCACTTAAAACCGTAGATGTGCAAAAAGATCTCGATGTATTCATTAAAGACGATCTAAGCGTCACCACGCAGTGTTCTAAAGTCGCTGCGCGTGCACTGTCCGTTATGAGCGCGATAAGCAGAACGTTTATTCACTTGAATAAAGATGTCTTTGGCAAAGTATACGGGACATTTGTG
>CACRXP010000640.1:323464-335502 GCA_902702965.1 Spirometra erinaceieuropaei
ATTTCAGCGGGATGAATTTGAAGAAAGCATAGACAACAGAATATATTAGAACCAATAAATTTCGCGACGGCTTATCAACTGCAGCCTGTCGTTGCATAACACAAATAACAAATGAAGATTATACAGAAACGGGAACTACGACAGTGAAAATCAGTATAAGACAGCAAGGTCATGGTATACTGCACGTAGACTAATTAATAAAATAGTAACTTAGAAACGTAGCATAGGAAATAAAACAGGGAAGTTAACACACCGAGGCATGACAAAAATAAAAAGGGCTGAGATCTACCAGGGCAAGCTGATGTTGATCACGGGGCTTACTGTTTACACAGGTCGGGTTTCTCCCGCCACATGAAGGCCGCCTCCAAGTAGCGCAGTGCCCTATTTGCTCGTGCCCGAACTAATACTCGAAAAGATGTTTTGGGGTCAAGCAAATGCCAATAGAAACGAAGAGACGAGTGCCAGGAAGCAGTCTTGAAGAAGGAGACGCAATAGCTGGGACAAGAGCTTTATTAGCCTGGCGTCACGAATTCCTGCTCGAACCAATCATCAGAGACAAAAGTAAATACGGGTCGTTCATGCACAAAAGGAGGCAGTCGTCATGCTACCACATACCTATGAATATTCACGGCTCCCCACCTCATCCGGGATCGTTGCACTTGGTGTGCTGGCAATTTGATGGCCGACATTTGCGTCGTAAATTGCAGCAATTTCATCACGTGCACTGGATGTTAGTGTGATGATTACTCGACCATTTGACACGCTGACCCGTGTGTCGGGAAGAGTGTTCACCTGTGCGCCCTCCGAGTGGCCAATTACTCCGCCTACACGAATATTCGCCATCGAGTATGGAAGGGGAAGATTATTCCACTTGTTCATGGACTGATGGCTAACAAACCATGACTCAAGCAGCTCCCGGCTCACGCCGTTGTCACCTCTTGCGAGAATTTCGGCCTCGTCGATTTTGAATGTGTGATCGGAGCTCGTCGAATTAGCCGCAACTTGAGAACTGGCGTTATTTCTCCACGCCGCTGCAGCGTGCTCGGCCATTCGCGTTTGGAGCTGTAATCTGGTTACTCCTACGTAGTTGCTTTGTCTGCAACTGCACCAGTTCCGGAAAATGACTCCACACGTTTCTTGACTTTGCAGTGGGTCTTTCGGTTTCATTATTTGACGCCTTATGGTTGCCTCCGGTCTGTGTGCAACTCCAACCCCAAGTGGTGCGAGAAGGCGGCTAACAGCTTCCGAAACGTTCTTGACATACGGAAGCGCTCGCCACACTTTGGTGTCCATGCGATTAGGCCTTTCGTCCCTTTTGCATGTGCACCAGTTAACGAAGTTGCGCGGGTAACAATTAACTTTGAAGACCTGTCGGAGTAATTGTAATTCGACAATCTTGTCTTCCGGCTCACTGTAGTGCATTTCGACACGCCGATAGAGCGTCCTTACACGACTGCGTTTGTGGATGATTGGGTGGTTGTTTTTAAAGTTCAGTACTGGCAACGTATTTGTCGCTTTCCTGAACACTTTGGTCTTTAGGCCACCAGAATCTTTGCGCCATACGAGAACATCCAGGAAGGCCAGATGGAAAATGGTGAGCGCACCAGCCCTCCGTCCCATTCCGTCCCTCCCCCCCCGCCAAGACTCTACCTGCCTGGTAACCTTTCCCAACCCTTACGGCCTCAGCCCCTTACTGGCGCCTGAGATAAAGGAAACATACCAAAACATCGTGCTTGCTTGACCTCTCGATCCTACTCCTAATTGTACCTCCAAACGAACATACTTGTTGCCTCTTACAATTCTTATCCCCCCGGCACGCCGACGTGATTTCGACGCTCGCAGTAAACCCACTACGGACTTCAAGCGAGCGACAGATATATTCGTCCAGCTTTTTGATCATCCAGATGCCCCAGGCATTGCCAACAAACGTTTTACCACCTCACGTCATCATCCCGCCCATTCCGTGGGCGATTCTGCAGGGAACCTGATGCCCCTGGCAGGCATAGCTTACCCCATCTAGCGGGAATCCGACCGTGACTGTCTAATTCTCCACCGATTCATTACCTGTCTACACGACCACAAAGCGACCGACATTCTCCCTTTAAACCCTCCCACTAACTTATCTTTGGCCATTCTGGCAGTAAGGATACACCATCTCATGACCCTAAACCCCTACTCCCGATACCTCCGCCTTCCAGCACGCCGTCTTCTCTACCGGTACGCTTTCCTGACCTAAATCCAGGGTGGGCATATTGTAAGGCCTTCGGCCCGCAAGCCAAACGCTCTGGTCACAACACCCCAGTGAGTCCACGTTCGTTGTCCCTGCTTGTTTAGACAGTGTTTCCATTCACCCCCTTTTACCGTACCAGTTAACTTTGAAGGCTAGTCTGCGCATTAGTCGACACGGGCCCAACGTATCTCTCATGAATCCTTCTATACTATCCCGCAAAACCTATGACCAAATCGAACCTATAAGCCATCCCCGTAACCTCGGGGCGGCGAACGGTACCACGATCCCTATCATGGGTCGGATACCTCTCCAATTCGTGCTGGAGGGGACAGTCATCGCGTACCAATTCCTTGTGACACCTAATAACACATGGAACCTCGTCCTTGGACAGGATTTTTGAGCAAGTCTTGATTACACTATCCATAGCAAAGACGCCGCCTATTAGTCAATGTTAACCCTGCTACCACGCCTTCAATACAATCGCTCGACTTCAACTTCATCTACAGCGCCGTATAATTAGCTACCACTTTAGACCGTATCAGTATAGACGACATTCTGCCTCCTCCGACATCATTAGCACTCCAGGCACGTAGTCAACTCCGTGAACTCTTGCGTTCTTTTCCCGGTGTGTTCACGTGGACAACCGATTCCATCGGCCGCACATCCAAGGTGCAACACTCCATAAACACTGGTGATGCCAAACCCGTCTGGCAACCTCCACGCCGCATACCATTCCGATACCGGGACGAGGTTTATAGAATTGTAGACGAGCTTTTAAAGGCACTGATAAATCAGCCCTCTTCTTCACCATTGGCTTCATCCATAGCCCTACTGCCTTAAAAAGACGGGTCCTTGCGCCTGTGCACTGACTATTGCCGCCTGAACGCCGTCACCGTCGGTGACTCGTTTCCCCGACGCCGTCTAGATTATATCCTCGACATCCTGGGATGTGCGGCATGGTTTTTACTGCACCATAAGGCTTATACGAATTCCATACAGTTCCTTTCGGGCTTTCTAATGCCGCCGCCACCCTTCAGCGGCTGATGTATCAGGTGTTACGGCACCTCACCCCCACCAAATGCCTTGTCTACCTGGACGATATTATCGTATTCGGGCAGACCCTTGACCAACGCAACCGTAATCTGCGGGAGGTTTTAGAAGCTCTCCGCGATGCCAGCCTGACGCTTAACCCCCATAAATGCGTCTTCCTGTGCTCGGGGATACAATTTCTGGGTCACAAGATCTCATCCGGCCATACAGCTGCCCTCCCTGATCGGCTTCACCAAATTCGAACATGACAAACCCCGATAAACCAGTCGCAACTCCATAGCTTTCCTGGACTAGCCTCTGACTACAGACAGTTTATCCGGAACTTTGCCCATATAGCCGGTCCACTTCATAAACTTAGAGAAAAAGGTCGTGAATTCAAATGGTCACCTAACCGTGAGGAAACTTTTACTAACCCTGGAGCGGCTCTCTGCTCAGCCCCATTTTTAGCCCTCCATAATCTAGACCCCGACGTACCCCCTTTTATCCTTGACATTGACGCTACCAAGTTCACCGAGGGGGCAGTCCTGTCTCATGCGGATGATACGGACATCGAACATCCGATATATTTCGCGAGCAACACTTTGACCAAGCCCCAATGGAACTACTGTACCTTCCGCAGAAAATGTTTAGCCATCATAACATTCATCCGCCAGTTTAAGCACCCACACATTGGTCGTTATTTTATCCTTCGCGCTGACCATCGAGCGCTCCAATGGTTACAATCTATCAAAGACCTCATGGACCAACTCGCACGGTGGCAGGAATTTTTAAAAGATTTCGACTTCGAGTGTCAATAGCGTCCGGGTCATAAACATGGGAGTGCTGACGCTTTCTCGCGTTTTTCCGACACGAAACCACCAGACCTGGACCGCAGCAGCGCGTCAGTCAACGCGGTCACGATGCCCGAACCCACTCGTCACGTTTGTTCGTCGGCCCAACAGTCTGACCCTGACACGGCTATCCTTTATAATCACCTATCGTAACACATCAGTAAACCCACTGAGGCCGGACATGAAATGAGCTAGTCAAAACGCACGCCTCCTTTGGCACCAGTGGCCCCACCTCCTAATTGACAACTAAATCCTCTTTTTTCGCTACCCCTCATGAAGAAAACTGCGTCCAGTAGTGCCAGGATTTTTGTTTGACACCGTACTGTATGATATCCACACAGAATTAGGGCATTGCGGCCAACTACTCACCGAACTGGCAGCCCGTACAGGATTGTGGTGGCTCCAACTACGTTCCTCCGGCCTCCATTTCTGCCAATCCTGAACCACTTTTGCACTGTTCAAGTCACCAAACCTCTTTCCCCGTGCACCCATGCAACCCATGCTTACGGGTTTTCCAGACGAGCGTATCGGTTTAGGCATTATTAGCCCCCTACAGATATCAGTTCGTGGATACGAATATATCCCGGTTATGGTAGACTATTTTACAAAATGAGTCGAAACAGTACATTTACTTCGCCATGATGCCACATCGATCGCAAACGCTATTAACCGGAATTGGTTTTATCGCTAGGAAGCCTCCGTATCCTTCCATTCCGACTGCGGTTGTAATTTCGACTCCCAGCTCTTCCGTGAAGTGTGCAGTCTCCTAGACATCCAAAAAACACGCACGACACCATACCACCCCAAGGTTAATATCCTTGTCGAACGCCCCAACTGCACCATCCACAATCTCCTCCTTGCATTTACCAAATACAGCCATGAACATGACTGGGACGTCCAACTCCCATTCTGCCTCTTAGCCTATAAGAGCTCAGTCCACTCGTCTACTGGATTCACACCCCACTACCCCACGACAAGTCGCAAGATACGCCTCCCCACAAATCTTCAATACCCCGTCCATATCCCTGACCCCACGACCATAACGGCCTACGCCTCGCAACTACGTGAGACGATACGTAACGCATACGACTCGGCAAGCGAGACAATCGGTGTGTCATCTTCGCGTCAAAAAACACAATATGATTGCTATTTGATCGACGCTACACATCAAGTGGGCGCTTTAGTCATGCACTTGAAACCCATACCACGACGTGTAATTTCAGCCAAACTCCATCACCCCTGGAAAGGTCCGTTCGTCATTCTCGATGTTTTGTCCCCCTCTGCGATGCCTCGCAACCACACTCCCACACATTTACGGCTAACTTTAACAAACTCAAGCCCTACCGCGGTCGTTTACTACTTTGCACATCGAGACTCCGTACCCGTCCTTCCAAACGACCAAGTCCCCCCGTAGCCATCGAGGTCACAGTTCCCCCAGCCCTCGAGACCACTATCCCTTCACCCGTCGACCATATCAGCCCAGAGGACAGTGCTACATCCCAAGAGGGGGGCTATGTAACAGCTCAAATAGAGCATAGGGTCCTGACCATGTTTTGACAAACAAATGAATACTCGTCTTGCGGAAAATCCCGGACAAAGCTCGTCACATGGGCACGATCAAAGCCGGTGATCTGCATATCCGATAAGTTTCACCCCCACTGTTAAATGTGTGTTCTTTCGTTGATCGTTGTTAATTTTGTATTCCACCTTTTGTCTTTTTCCGGGTTAACGCTTTACTCTGATATATGTAGATATTTTCCCAAAAATGCCTATTTTGTTAGTTTCCGGGTTCAATTCATTATTCCTTTTCTACTGACGCTTATACACGTTTGCATAGTCTGTTATAATAAAAATTATCCTCGGCACCTGCCTATTCTCTTCTGATCTGACGGGCAAGTCTGAAGTATTTGAGACTGTCTGTGAATAATGTTGGATGCTCTGTGTTCAGATTCTCAAGTTAATCCTCAGGTTGTAAAGAAGAGGAGACGGTCTCCATCCAAGGTCGCTTCGCCCCCTACCGATCCATCCGGAACGGACGTTAAACAACGGCCTTCGCCTTCCATACTCGGTTCTCAGACTTCGCCTTGGCGGAGTAATTAGTCAGGCGGGGAGCGCACAGCTGAACCCTCTTCCCAACGCCAGGGTCGTTTGGTGAGATGGTCGAGCAATTATCACCTCAACATCCAACGCACGAGATGAAATCGCAGCAAATAACGACGCGAATGTCGGCTATCAAATTGACAGCGCACCAAGTGCAACGATCTCTGATGAAGGGGGAACCGTCAATATTCATGAGTATGCTGTAGCATGACGACTGCCTCATATCAATACTGCAGCCCCTTTTGCATTAACCACCCGTATCTGTTTTTGTCTCTGAAAATGAGTTCGACCAGGAATTCGTAACGCCAGGAGAATACAGCTCTTGTCCCATCGATCGCGTCTCCTTCTTCAAGGTCAACCAAATCCCTGCTATACAGGAGGCCCTTTGTGATAGATGACCATGGAATTTTATTCTCCTGCTTTAGAAGCCATTTAAACAGGTACCCATCTGACCTGCCTGCCCATTTCCTTTACGTTTGCCCAATGTACGTGCATCCACAAGTGCATGTGAATTCGTAAACCCAGTTTGACGTAGCGTGCAATGACGAGGCATCCTTTGCCCGTGGAATTTGAATAGTCTTTGTTGGGGTTGCAAAATATGAGTAGAGCTGAGTTGTATGTTCTTTCAGTGGCGCGTCTCAATCGACGCCTGATGATATTCGAGATGTTGTCACCCTTAAATTGTAAGGATATTACAACGAACTCTTTTGGGAACTGATTGCTCCGTCACTTTTGGCCGTGTTGGATATCCACATTTACACAGGGCTGTTATGGGGCAAGAAAGTTCGGCATCTAGTGCTTCCATGGAGCCAATGTACCTTGCTTTTTGGTAAAAAGCGTAAATCAGACTTCGCTTTCGTTTGATCGGCACAAAGCTAAAACATGTAAGTATTGACCTTTTCACCTATCCCTGTTGAAAACCGATTTACTTAGTAAACCATCTTCCCGTCTAGTTATGATGACATCCAGAAAAGATAGATTGTTACGCCGTTCCTCTTTAACTGTGAATTTAATCTTAGGATGGAGACTATTCATGGCAACAAAAAGGTCTTCGGCTTCGTCGTTGTCATCAACAACAGCAAAAACATTTTGCATAGAGTTTTCATATTTTATTTAGCTGACAGCTTTTCTTCTAATTGAAACATAAAATGTCAGCAAAGTTTGGACTATGTGGACTTCTCATTTGTTGACCATCATCAAACACTTCAACCTCCATCAAAACACGAATTCCTCATTTGTATGGTTTCCGACATGAAAGATATCGTGGCAAACAAATTCCTCTGCTCCTTCTGAACCTCTGTTCTAGCGTTAGGCACACAAAACACAGGAAAATAGTTCGCTGAAACCTGTTTACTGATTCTTTTGCTATAGCTGCTCTGGCCGTCAGCACGTCATCTCACTCCAGCTCCAAAGCACCGAAGCAGCCAATCCCATTTAAACGTTCAAGCAAACTGATTAAAACTGATTCCACTGTTTGCCACATCTGGAATAATTACAGGGACTCTTTAGGAATGTCCGAGCCAATACGTGCAAGATTGAATTATTTATCGAGTACTAAAGGGCATCCTTCAACGCCAGCAAAGACGAGAAAGTTTGCTGTCTTGTGCCTCTACGGATAGTGTAGCAATATCAACGCGACAGTTAAGGGATAGCGGACGACAGACATCCATGCGGTTTTGTGGTCACATATTGAGTTCTTCACAGATTAAAGTGAATGTCTGCATTCCAGGTGTATAGATGAAGTAGGAAGGAAAAAGGACGTTCTATCGTCGGAGCCATTCCTTTATTTGTCTGAGCTGTCGAAATCGCGCAGGAATTCGGCGATAAAGACGACAGTCGCAGAAGGTAACTACGTTAGGCTCTGTATTCCGTCGCCAGATCCCCAGGCGAGTCTCGAGCCAATCGTTGCCCTTAAATACAGTCCAGCTTTTAATTTGGCGATCTGTATGTACTTGTAATCGAAGTACCTCCTAGACAGTTCGACTACTTCGATGCGTTCAATCACACAAATTCCTTGTAGGCTTCCGAGGTTGCGGGATCCAATCGGTCAAACTAATGGTCTCCGTCGACGTGCTAACAATTTTCACATGTATCCCGCCTAGTTTGACACGAGAGTTCTTGTGCAGGAAACGGGAGATGTCATCCAACATATCTCCGAGCCCACCCCAAATTCATCATCACGTGGAGTGGTTTGAGTTTTGCCAAAAGGCTAATTCATTTATGCGCATATAATGGGAACACCATTGGGTGCCGTAATCCGCGGTTTAGAGACGATCCTAAAACACATCCAAATTAATTGGAGCAACCTTATAGGAAAAGCATCTGGGGCCCGCTATTTCCGTGACATATTTATGCGGAGCGGCTATGTGAAGGCATTCATAAGTCGTTGAATATGGGATCACGCTCGAGGACCCATTCAGGAACAGCATCTATAGTATGACATGTTCTGCCATATACCACGGACTTATTAGAGGCGACCAAGCGCGCTGCTGCAGAACTAGGTGGAGGAGTCGCACACTGTCCTTAAGGTGCCATGAGCAATAGGGACATAAAAGTCAAGGATCGATTAGGTGCCAGTAGGTAGTATATCGTACCACGTGGCTAAACAGCCCTTTTATTAACACTCGCCAGACTGAACGCATCCTCAAATCGGGCATACAGGAATATAAGATGATTCATCAGATTTTATAAAGTGGACATTAATACAAGTTCAAATAACTTTTTAAAAATAAATAAACTAGTTGGGGCGGGCGCACTGCGTGACTGGTCCAAAAGATAGTCCTCTTTAATGACGTCGAATTGCAGTTTGAGACGTATAATACTGCGGAATTTTCCCGTCTGCATACCTGGTTTATTTATATTGTCCTGTATTATTATGACCCTTATCGTCACTGAAAGTTTGTGATACGATATCCGCTCAAGTTGTATTTTTTGGTGTTAAAAAACAAAATAAATTTTTGCGGTTAATCACGTCATCAATTTTTTTTAACAAAAACAAAGAATATCTGAGGTAATTCGTCTTTATTTTTGCGTTTTGAAAACAAGTTTTGTCTTTTTAACACCACAAAACATCACAACTTCTTACTTTCGAAACGAATATTTTACCTTTTGCGTAAAATCATAGTCATTTGAGGGGAAATGGATATGTGAAAGAATGTTACTTGATTGCAGGCCTGCAGTGCAGTTTTGCCTTTTTCGTATCTAATGTGTACAGTGTGTGACCGATCTCATGATATGTTGGTTGAAATTCTGAAATGCGTTTTCGATGAGGAAGGATTACTTGGTCGCGGTTGTAATACTGATTATCTAGCGACATAATGTTATAAAATTGCGGACTTAGCAGAAAGTCAGCTTTTCAATACAATCCTTTCCAATCTGCTGTAGTAACCGTACTCGTTAAAAATCACTACTTAAGTAGCATGCATTCTTTCCATTGATTTTCGCTGGTCTTGCAAATTCAAATATATCTTCTGCAAACCAAAAACAAAAATATGTTTTCTTTTAGTCGATTAATAGTAAATCACATCCTCTTTATATTTTATAATCAAGTCAGGAGTAGAACTCGGTTTTAAAAAAGTTTCTAATTATGAGACTTTTTAAGACCGCGCAATGTCCATTCACATAGCATCATGCTTGGCCGTTCACCACTGCTCCTCATGAAATGTACAAAATAGTCCGCATCCATTGCAAAATTATACGGACTCTGTATAATATCTCTTTAATGGCATGGAAAAATATGTGATTATCTTTACGAGGAACGCATGCACCTTGTAGACTGAAATCGCTATGTGCTAATGCAATGAATGATCAGGCTACAAATTATTCGGCAATTAGAAAACTTGTTTAAAACCTAATTATACTCCTTGCTTGAGTATAAAATATAAAGAAGACGTGGTTCTCTATTAATCGACTAAAAGTAAGCATATTTTATCTATGGTTTGCATAAGATATATTTGAATTTGCAAGACCATCGAAAATCAATGGGAAGAATGCATGCATGTGTAGCTGATCACCTTAAACACTACTTTCACCAAATAAGTACTCCACGAAGGAGTAATGCTGATTTCGTATATTATATATGACCCACAAAAAGGAGTCACTAATTACTTCTTTGTCATATCAAGTGCGTCTTACAACGCCAGAAATTCATGGTCTTTTGGACAAAGTACATGCAAACATATCTGCTTACCCCTAGTATTTGTCTTCGATGTGATGAAAAATCTATGTCACCACATGTCAACTTGCAAGACCAGACGTCTGACTGCATATTGCAGCCTTGGTTTACGAAATAACCTCCGTCACACAAGTTCAGGACAATCAAACCACTACCTGAAATAAAGGGTCGTGCCGAATGCATTTTGCAAAAGATTTCTTTCACAGCATCTCTCCCAAACATACCCTGAACTTCAAAGTAAAACAAAAAATAGAGACAGTCTGTAAGTTTTGTACAGAGGTCTCCGGGCGGGGGTTTTGTTAGGCCAAATTGTGCTTCAAATGTATCGATGAGACGCGACATGTCAGTGCAGTGATTGTTGCGTGCATGAATTCTCAACGTTCACAAAGACTTTTGCTCACAGATGTAAGTACAATTGGACAGTCGCCCTCAATTGATCTACATAAATGTTGAGCTTCAATGCTAAAACCATTGTATGTGCTAATTGCCATTAAAAGGCAGTGTCCTAGTCAGCCTTTTCCTAAATCCTGCATTGTATTTTATTATCTTTGTCCCCTATTATAGCGGCAACGCTAAAACAAACCAAAAGACATTGCTAAAACCTTTTCCCACTTTTCGAACAAGGGGAACTGCCCTCAAGACAACCGCACTTAGAAGTATCCTACCTTACTCTGTGACTTAATTTTGTTATATAATCGAATAGTTGTGTGTTTTGTTTGATCTTGCAGTAACGTACTTGTCGTAAATACGAAACTGAATACCTTAACTAACATATGGCTTATATGGGCACTCAAAATCGGCCTATTAAGTCGAAACATTTAAAATTCCAATGACGGTTTTAATCGACATGTGGTCTATGCTGTCGATTACTTATTATTGCTTGCGTCTTTTGTTTAATTCATAAATATCGATAAATGGTAAATTTTCCCTTGATACTACATCAACTGATGAAAAAAAGAGAATATATAAGTTGAGAGAAATCACCAAACATGGAACTGGGTTAAATAGCAACTCATTGCCAAACCATTGTTCACTGTAAGTTAATAGTAGATTCTCTATAGAAATACACGACGTATGACCATATTTAGCTGGCCTCTATGGAGTTAACGTCCGACGTTCCCTGTAATCATATATGGAACTCATCTCGCAAATGCTACTTAAATCTTCGAGGCATGATATCTGGCCAAACGTAATGCGTATGGCTGCGGGATTGGAGATGTAAAAGCGGTCGCTGGAATAAGGGCTTGATTTGCCTGAAGTTTCGGGTTCACGCTTGAGCCTATCGTCAGAGACGGCGGCATCTACAGGTACTTTGTGTAACAGGAATTGTAGTATTTATATTGTGCGGTCACTATGCTATTGTATGCTTGTGATAAGTAACTGCTCTCTCCTTCATCGAGGGTGGCTAACCGCCGGTGGGCTAACCGCCGGTGCTTGAAGATCTTCATCCAGGTTATTGACTGCTGAAATTACGTAACTCGTCCTGCATGTTTGCGCAATGATTACGATGCCACTTAGCTCACCGGCGCTTTCGTTTCAAGAATGTTGCCTACATTTTTCCAAACAAAGTCCTATCAACGCATATGGGGTGGGGCTGTCATTGCACTTGTTGATAGATTGGGACCTAGTGAACGGTGACTCGAACAATTTGCGG
>CACRXP010000640.1:348151-365134 GCA_902702965.1 Spirometra erinaceieuropaei
ACACCAACGATGTGGACTCGATCCATGTCAGTCCTCATCGAGACCGCACCATTACCACACACATCGGCTTGGTCGGTGAAACTGTCCCCGCACATTCACCCACCGCACTGGTCTATTCGGTCAAATTAATAACCCCGAAAGCTGAAATGACTGCAGTGTCGACACACCTAGCACCTCTTGCACGCCCACCAGTCCTTGTTCAACCATACTCCGCCGCCTCACACACACACACCACAATCAACAACTCCCCACGCTACCATCTGCGAAATCGCTGACTTTTCTGGTCCCCACTGTCCTCCTACAATCACCCCATACATCGGCATGGTCGATCACTTACGAATCCATCGCTCAGAGACGGGCGAACCCGTACGCAGAGCACCCTCATACACTCGTGCCGTCCGCCCCAACAGCCGTCACTGCACCGGCACAGTCACCCATCGCATAGGCCATCAGGCCACATGCACACTCACAAAATCCTTCGGTAGACAACCACTGGCTAACCAAAACCATTGCAACCACACCAACACATCTTACTCCATTTACACCACCCAACAGCCTCATCCACCACAAACCTCCAATCGCCACCTTCCATGCGAGCAGCAAGTGTGCGCTTGGCTCCGTCTGCATGCTGCCCCTACTGTGTGATTGGAGTCGGAGACTATCACGGTGCGTCAAGCGCCGTGGCTTGAAAGGCTGCTGACTGACGCCTTAGCACAGTCCACGTAGTCTAGCCAGTTGCGTATGTTTGGCGTGGCCGATTGGTCAACTGAGAGCCGTGCTGAAGCGGCTCCTTCTGAACGTGACCTACGACAGTCTCAGGCATGTGACATGTACGCTGCCTAACCCTCGTTGTTTGAAATCATTGTGTTTGTGTGGGCCAGGTCGTGTGTGTGGCGTGCGCAGACAAGCCATGCCGAAACGGCTCCTGCTCAACGTGACCTACGACACTCACATATATCAACTGAACGGCTCGAACACTGACTGGGGACTAGGGATTGAAAGGGAGAGTGAGGTCGACGACTCAGCGCACTTTCCTCAATATACACAATCTGACGTGCTTACAGCTATCAAAGTGAGCTAAAAGCCGGGGCTTAGTAGGTCGCCAACTTAGGAGATAAGTTGGACCTCGCAGTCAACCCACTGTCGTGTGTTTGTGTGGAGTGACAGGCTGGTGGTCTAAAGGTCAGGTTACAATGGCTCATTCTCAATGTGGCCTTTATGACACTCCTGCGCCGTGGGATCCGAATAAGCTGTAACGGCACGCCTAGGTGCTCATCCGGTCGTCTCAGCCACACTCTTGTTGCTGGTTAAAATCCTAGTCATTTGCTGTGTGGATCAGGGTGTGTGGGATAAAGCGCCAATGTGCGGACCCAACCGCGACATCCATTTGACACCAGCTTCACTTCTGGAGTGGGAGGAGAGAGTGCGGTAGATGCTGTGCAATTCCACATCCACTATGAACTAAGTCAGCCGCAAGTCACAATGCTGTGGAGCATACGGTAGACATCGTAGTCAGTGACGACCGAACTATCATAATAGACCTGCAAGGATGTACTAACAGGAATAAGCATACAGATTTTAATTGATAAACGAGAAGGCGTACACAGAATTCAACTTTTTATTGGAAGCAAATTTTACCTTAACTTCAAATACCCTTTCAAAAACAAACTCGCCATCTTTTCCGGAACATAGTCCCATTTATTTAAATGACACGCCTCCTTAATGGCGTCGTAGGGCTGATAGAGACGTAGAGCACCATAGCTTTCTTCAATTTCCATCGCCGATAATGCTATTTTTTCGTTTATTATTCTTAACTTCAACATCACGGAGACCTTTTTGTAGAATATCTTTCCAAGTAGTACACTGGATGCTTGAAATGCAGTGCATCTTTTTGTTAAAATCACATAAAAGAATATACACAAAAACTTTATGCATACATCTCTTATTTTTGAAATAATTAACGCCCTTAAATCTGCAAACATAACACTCGATTCCATCTTCAGAACGCAGCGTTTTTTGATTTTTACATATAAATATTGGTTTTTGATGACTGAAGAACTGTGATGTTATTGAAGGCCTGTTTTGTACATATGCCTGCCTAGATGTACAGACATTGGTTTGCACACACAGTGTGGTAGTATGCACTATATGGAATGTCCTAGCCAAATCAACGGGCACCTATTTAACATTAATGGATTTATACCGCGACTCATAGCTGCTACAGATGACCTAAATCGTAAAATGCCATGATGGTTTTTTTTAGACCACAGGCTGCACCAGCACCTACGGTCTGGTAAACATTTTTATTCCCGCCAATGGCTTGAAGCTCACTCTGGTCGAAAATGCCTTTGCATCAATCAAAAGAAAAAGCACAAACACGTGTTTTGCCGATATTCTGCCGCTGGGTAACAGAGCTACGAGTAGTTCGGCTCTTCATTGGGTCCCCCAGCGTTCTCTATGGGGTTTCTGGCATATGAACTTCAGAGAAGATAACAGCGAAAAACTATAGAAATTAATCCGTGCAGGGCATGGAGTTAATTCGCTGCATAACTACCACGTGGAGAGGTAACACTCCCTTGCCAGAGGTGAAAACACAATTAACTGTCATTGTGACGCTTTCAAAATCCGTCTCACGTCTGCGTTCTTGAACATGCGCGATGAAAACGTGTGTTACTTCTAAGAACTTTTTGCAGAGATAATTCCCATTCTAACGAAATAAAGAGTCACCTTAACTGTAATCCTGTCAGCATGCGTTTACATGTGAAAATAGTAAAAACGTATGTCAAAATCAACTTCAGAAAAAATTTATTCCTAGTCTTATATTCTATGTTTATCAGCTGCCCACTTCTTTGAGCTCTCACCCGACATCGTATTGAATGTGCCACTGTTAACAATTATCTGTTAAGGGACTGTTTTTTTTCAAAAAAGTTAATCGTTTTTGAATTCGAACTGCAAGTTTTAAGTGTCGTCTAAATAGTCCTTGATTGTTATGTTTCTATTGCTGTTACAGAAACACTAGACACGTTGTAACAAAAGTACCCGACTTAATGCAATGATGGATTTTATTCGTGATATACTTACGCTTGCGAATAAAAGTTGCTAATTATTTCTCAAGGAGCTTCGAAATAATCAGCAACATTTGCCAGCGTCAAACGTTAGTCAGAATAGTCTAAATGTATCCTGTTTAAAATCTAAGCACTCATGTATCGTCAGTGCAGAGGTACACGATAGCACTCGCATAGACGTTTATTGGTATTCCACGGATACATCCCTACGACGCTTATCTCTGCAGACATAAGTAACGCCTATAAATATCTACATTTACTCCTCAGTTAGGCTTCTAGGCGTAAAGGCAAGTGGACATCGTTTATTTACTACTATGCTTTGTGCAATGTGTTGTTATCTGAGGCACGTTTCTGCCTGCATCTGCTTACCCGTAGAGCTGGCGTTTGACGAGATACAAAGGCGGAAGTCGGTGGATACCAGTCTGCAAGACCAGAGGTCTGAGTCCAGGCTGCAACCGTCGTTTACAAACTGGTCTGCACCACATGCATGCAGGAATATCGATTCTGATTTAGAAGGAAGTGGTCGTGCCGAGTGCAGGTTGCTGAATATATCGCTCACGGTAGAGGCCACTAGACTGTGCCGATCTAAAATGCATTAAGCAGATAAACGTTTCGTAACTTAAGACAAATTTTGATGAACTGAGTTTGTTGGTAATTACGTCAAAGACTCAATTTGTGCTACATATCAGTAACTATTCCTAAAGAACAGCAAAGCAATTTGAATAAATGCATGAGAAAAACTGCAAAGTTACCTTCGAGGGCATTTGGCGCTTTTGAATTTTTTGAACTCTGAATGTATTTTAAACCACCACGAAAGGACATGCTATTGGTCGGCCTAGTCTTACATTTAATTCTATTTTCTATTATTGTTATTAGTGAGGCGGTAGACGTGGTTATGCTTGATTTCCTCTTATTTGGCCAAATATTTTGAAAATTAATCTGTTATCTAGGCTATCAGGGTGTATGCCAAATCACGTGCTAAAGCCTATAAAAATAAACGAATCACTCATTTTTCTCAACTGCTGCTTGCCTTGGCGGGAAAAATATACCAAATTATCAACAATGAACAGTTCTGTCGAAATTCATTTGCGAAGAAAGTGAGAAATCGAGTTGCGAAAAGTGGATAATAAACAAATTATAAGGTGCTAAACTGCATACTTATTGTAAGCGTTTTGGCAAACGAAGTGCGCTTAAAACTATTGGCGTATATTATAAGAGCACTTCAACGTAAGAGATATATATATATATACAACAGGTGCCTAACTCATGAAATATCAACCGAAATTTGAAATGCGTTTTCGTTTGGAAAAGATTAATTGAATAAGGTTGTAAACTAATCATTCTACAGCATACGTCTATAATAATTCGGCTACCTCGGGATGTCGGCTTTCACGAAAACTTCTTTCCGGCTGCATGCAAAAACCGTACTGCGCAAAAAAATGGAAACGCAATGATTTTCGATAGCCTTAAAAATTCAACTATATTTCATGGAAACATGACTTAAATATTTCATTATTTTACTCATTCGGGAGAAAATTACATCTTTATCAAATTTTATACTCAAAGAAGGCGAATACGTCGGTTCTGATAAAGTTACCGATTGTGAGGTTTTTTACTACCGTGAAATGGACGTTCATAAAACGCCATGTCTCTGCATATACCAATGTGTCTTGCAAGGATAACAGTATGGCAAATTGTATGAACTCCATATGGTCTCCTCTTAATAACTTGCAGAAAAGTATGGTACTCCGTGTGTGGAAAATATACGGCCTGTAATTTGGAAACACTAAAATCCGGTAAAACAACATTTTGGATTCCAAATTATTCGGGAATTTAAGACGTTTTCGATATCCGAATTATACGCTTAATCGAGTATAAACTAAGAAGAAGACGTTATTTTTGAATTTTTAGGGGCATAGAAAATCGATGAGAAAAATGCATGCTATGTAGGTGGGTATTTTTTACAGACTATAGTTTTTGCAGGCAACCAAGAAGAAGTTCGTCCGAAAGCGGCATCTTGAGGTAGCTGGGTTATTATGGAAATATACTGCATGATGATCAGTTTTACAGTCCTACTGAACTAGTATTTTCGAAAGGAAAACTCATTTCGAAATTTCGGTTGAAATTTCGTGTGCTGACCCACCTACTGTAAATTTATATTAAATAAAGTTAGATAGCTTACAACTGAACCAATCGCGATTGCAACTGAACGTCAAGGAAATGGACGCAGAAATTAGAAAACATGTTTCTTGGAAGAAAGCTGGCAGTACGTTCATATTTAGCTGAACCGTACGCGATTAGATTTCGGCGTTCGTAATTAATATTTATAACGTCCTAGACATCGCGTACACTAATTACTACAGACAGGTAATGTCAGACCAAGCAAAATGCATGTTGTGACCTGATTGGTGTTCTATGAATCTCGATGAGTAGTTTCCTCGCCATACCAACGCAAATTATTTCATGCACCGGTCAGCTTGCGGGTTAACTATTATTTTTCCAAGAAGTGAAGCATGTGCCTCTATTAGCGTATGCTTTTTTTAGAAATGCAGGTGGAATTTTAGATTCCTTCTTCCAGGAAATTGTCGGGAGGTTTATTCTAAATAAAAGCCGACAGGCTAGCGAGCATCGCGCGCAAAAAGGCCTCAGGACTTCGCACTATAACACAGGCAGCACCAACAACTACGTCGACAATGACGGTCACGCTGTGCATCCTGTTCATACGCCATGATCGTCGCAAACAATCGAACACTAATCCATAACCGATCAGAAGGATTTACGTTGACACGCCGACCCTCTTCCGACACAGCAGTGCCTAGCCGCGCCTGTCGTAACTTTGTGTTCATTTTACCCACAAAAGCCTCATGGTCGCAAAGGTTGATACCCGGCATGTGCCCTACGGCGTGGCGGACGCAGGGCAGCGAATAACGTCCGAACTAGTCCATACTGATAGAAGCCTGCAAAGAAGATGAACGCGATATCACTGGAACAGTGCGTGTATTAGTTTGAGGTTTCAATTTCATACAGGAGATCGTCATCAGAGGCTGTGAGAAGACGTCGCCGGCTGTACTGGTTCTTGCCAGTATCGTCCTTGCTCATCGCCCAACATCTACTGTGTGTGCCAAACTAAAGCAAATGAAAAATCGGCAAGATGCAGGAGAGCAATCCGATGTCGTTGTCAGATCCCATGCCGCTACTGGCCTCGACATTATACAGGACAGTACCGACGATGACGTACCTCGCCAGTACAAACGGAGAGTACGTAGAAGTGGCCCACTATCTCAGGTCGCTATTCACAGTCCGGAGGGAAGCCACGAATTCGCATTCGCGAGGCAGCAGTGAGGCAGGGCAAGAAATGCTGGAGGTCTGAGTGTCCGTCACTAAGTCCAACACGTTGGTGCACCTTGCGACTCAATACCCAGACAAGGGCGCACGTCTTCACGCGCCGTGGGACGGCGTGGACTCAGTCTTATTGCAAACACTACCCCCTCCGTCATCATCATCCCCCGGCCCCACCTTGATTGACTACATAACAGCCTATTTGACGTTATGACTTCACAGTCTGTGATAATGGCCTCCTGCACGAGAGCAAAATCTCAGGCTGATACATGCACTGTCTCCGTGATCACGCGTTACTCATCCTTGCGACAAGAACCTGGGACCCGCATATTTGCCTCCATTCGTGATAGGAGACCTACACAGCTCCTGCCGCATCTATGTTCATTTCCCTTGTCCATATCTCTTGGCATGAAATTGTGCGGTAGACCAGCGTTTGGTTCGGAACCAGTGGTTATCGTATTTAAATCGCATTTTACGCCGGTCGCACCCGACGTGGTCCCCGCTCAATGTACTGGACGCTCACGAGGGAGGCTCAGATCCCACTTACGTAGGGTTGCCATGGTGACCTGACTCTCAGGTCTGTGAGGAACCAATTTACCGTAGCAGATGCATACGCAAACAGATAGCAGTCTGCCCAGAACTAAGAAGTAGAAGGAGAGTTGCATCCTCTTGCTACCGCTTTAGCGTTTCAGTAAAGTGCAAAGTCGCTAAACAATGGAATTAGGATGACCTTTTGCTTCGGGTTGGATTTCCCAGCGTTTAGTGACCTGGATTGATTTAAGCTGCCTATATACTAATCCCTTTAAACCTGATATTATATGAAAATAGATAGTGGGTATCTGGACAAATTACTCTTAGTTACCTGAATCTTTTTACTCATCAATCCTACGAGCAATAACAGAACACTCGACGTTCTAATTATTTGATGCAGGGCGTATTGTTCTCTGAAACAAAAAAAGAAGCATTTTCTTCATATAGGGGAGACAGAAGTTAAATAATCACGTGGAGAACACGTTTGTTCATGTTTGTTGCACAGTTACTAGTTCTGTATGCTATGCAGTTCCGGACTGCTGATTGTTCCTGCAAGCACGCTATGGATTGGCCACTCAAAAGTGCTTGCTGCTGTAAGTCCATGAAGTCTTCGGTCCCCATATTCAGCGCCTTTAATGAATAGGGGTCCACGGGTTCATATGAACTGTCTTAAGCATTTATGCATGCATTGCAGAGCTTCATAGCGGACAGTCTAATCACATTTGGTGGGTTGTTGTCCACATTCCAGTAAGTAGAATCGACAGTTGCCCTAGGGCTAAACTGCGGAACTTGAACGTGAAATATCGGGTGCCGTTTCGCGGACAGCCATTCTGCTTTCATTTTGCTGGAATAGGCAACAATTATATTTTCACCATTATCTTACCTCTTTTGTTGTATGACCTTCGGCGCTAGGCATCGGAGCTGAGCATGCGTATTGCCAGTATCTGTCTGTCCAGTTGTCCAGAAAATGTGCAGTAGGAAGACAATCTCACCTCAAGTCTTGTAAGTATGAGGTATAAACGCCATTTTCTCATCTCCAGTATTTTCTCAAAGCCTTGGTAATCGGGTGGTCGAGTCAGATACTCAGCAACAGAATTGGCATTGAAGATTCTGTTGTTACGGGGGCATCTCGGTTCATCGGTAGACAAAGAACCACTACAATTATATTAATTAATTGGATAATCCGCACTAAGTTTTGACAAACCAAACTGTCAAAGTTCGTTGACGTTACCAGTTTTGTCCATTTGGGGATGTTTGCAGTAGTAGGCTGCCTGAATGGCTTCGTTTTCTAAAGCCTAATGCGTCCTATGGAACCTGCATATAGTTCTTAGAATTTCCGCGTAAACCTACGGTAGACGTTCAGTCAAACTGCTGGAAAGGTGCTACTTTTCTGTCTGTTATATTACCCTGAGATCTCCAGGCAGAGGCCCAACAGGCGGACAGAGTGAGAAAACTTCTCTAGGTGGGTCGGGTACAACGTGATGGCGGTTTTGAGGGCACGAACGGGTGGGGTAAACAGCAGAGGGCACTGGACAGACAGGTGGATGTCGAAAAATGTTGGAAATCGCAGAGAAATAATTATTTGTTTTAATGGAGTCAAAAATGCCGCAGGATGGCGCGCAAATAGGGAGTACCGTAGGCAATACTCAATCGCAGGTGGACTGGCCGGGGACGTGATGTGATTGGCGGCCGGGGCGAGTAAACCTGAACCGCCAAGCGGTTAACCAATGGGATCGTTGGCGCCACCCTTGATGTGGTGTGCATCAGATGGACGGGAAGCAGACGATGCGCAAGCGCGACGCGAGGGGACAGCGATGTACTGCGGGTGGGTAAGAGTGATTGAATAAACTGCTTATGACAACTGCGTCACTTCCCAGCCCCTTACTAACCCCCTCCCTATTTGTTATATCGGTGATCTCCACCGCATGCACCGTTTAATACGCATAACATGAAAAATGTTTAGGATACCTGGACGTACTCCAACGCCACCGCACCAACATACAGCAAGTCGGCAAACTCCCGAACTTGGCGGCCGCTGTGTGTAAGTTCGCTGTTTTACGAGATTTGTAAGTATCCATGGTGGGAGCAGTTTGTAGACCTACGTAACCCTTTTAATTTCAAATTTAACCGCAGAGCATATTGCGCTGTGGGTATAAGTTGTGTGAGAAAGTGCGGAGAAAGTTACGGTATGTCCGAATAGTTAGCACAGACCGCATGATGGTCTACTATCTAAAAGCAACCGGTAATTCAACTAAACCTCATTGTTAGGTGTACTATGATATATCTAAGCACACATAAGGGAAAAGAGGGGTAGGGGATATGTATAAGTTGACTGCAGCAGTATCGTAAACTCCTACTGTTTTATATCTAGATCGTCACCGAATGCAGGCGGACGTAGGCGCGGTCCTCAGCGGATTATACCGACGGCCGAGGATGAAATACAAGCTGTCCTTCAGTCAGCAGGCGTCGTTCAGTACCTGCAGCGGTGGAGGTTGCTGGCCACCACCTTAGCATGCCGATGTCGGCGTACTGTGCAGATGCAAGTGTTGCCGCAGCATACGGACGGTTATGCATTCCGTTGTGGACACTGCAGACGGAAGCGTTGTCTGCGCACGGGGTCAATGTTCGTTGGTAGTAAGCTCAGTCTGCAGACACTGATGCGTATATGCTATAAGTTTGTCGAGGGTGTGCGGGCCAAGCGGTGTGCGGCAAGTGTAGGTGTCAGTAGAAATACTGCCATGGAATGGTACGGCATTTGCCGCGGGGCCTGCTCACACGCACTTCTATCCGCCGTAACCCAAATTGGGGGACCAGGCGTGGAAGTACAGATAGACGAGACGCTCATAAGTCGCCGCAAGTATAACAGGGGACGACCGCGGCGCCAGTTGTGGGTCGTCGGTATGTACGATACACGCAGGCGGAAAGCCCTATTTGAGCAGGTTAACAACCGCAGCTGGGAGGCCCTAAGGCCCGTCATAAGGAAGTGGGTGGCTGCTGGTAGTGTTATCGTAACCGATGAGTGGAAGGGTTACATCCGCCTACCGTCGGAAGGTTATACGCACTACACTGTCAACCACAGTAGGGGCTTCGTGAATCCCACAACGGGACGGCATACGGACGCCATAGAGGCTTACTGGAGCAGATTAAAGAGGAAGCTGCAGGAGTCTGGACCTGTCTGTGGCAGGGCAGTGTGGGCCCACCTAGATGAGGTTCAGTACCGCCTATGGTTCGACCTAAGGGCCGACAACATGGCAGCCTCCTGGGAAACTTTCCTACGACATTGGGCAGAAGCGTGTCCAATTGAAGAGAGCCAACCAACGGTGACTGGATAAGCTAACCAACGGAGGCGCATACCGAAGACGTGAAGGCAAGTCTCTGTACTTCCTCCATTTACAGTCCATGCCTACCTACAGTGAATGCTGCCGTAACCTACTGGCGATGGGAAAGCTGACGATTGAGGAGAGCCTACAAACGGCGATTGGATAAGCTAACCAACGAAGCCGCCGACGGAAGACATGAAGGTAAGTCTCCGTACCTCCTCCATTGAGTCTCAATGCCTGCATACGGTGAATGTGGTGAATGAATAAAAATAACTTTATACATTCAGACCACCGGTAGCGCGGTTAGTATTAGCAATAATTTTTATCATCTAATATTTTATTATATTTTTTGACGCAGCCTGCCTTTTAATTTGGCTTTTAACGCCTATTTTGGAAAATGGAGGATATTTTTTCTGTCAAACCTCGTTTTTATTATCACACAAAACTGACATCACCCTTCCAACAGCGTATGACTCAACGCTCGTTCCGCGTTGCCATTCTCTACGTCCCACCCCTGCGGTCTCTCATACCGCTGTTTTCCCCGTCTGATATTAAGTAGATGTCTTGGAGTCACCTCCGGATCACGACATGAACTCACACAAGCAAAGATGGGAGCTCCAGGAGCTATTTGGCGAGATGTTAAAGCGCTCGCTGGAAGAAGAGCTTGATTCGCCTGAAGTTTCGGGTTCACGCTTGAACCTGTCGTCAGAGATGGCGGCAGCTACATGTACTTTGTGTAACAGGAATTGTAGTATTTATATTGTGCGGTCATTATGCTATTGTATGCTTGTGATAAGTAACTGCTCTCTACCTCACCGAGGATGGCTAACCGCCGGTGGGCTAATTGCTTGAAGGTCTTCATGCAGCTTATTGATTGCTGAAATTACGTCACTCGTCCTGCATGTTGGCGCAATGATTACGATGCCACTGAGCTCACTGGCCCTTGCGTTTTAAGAATATCGCATACATTTTTCCAGACTAAGACCTATCAACGTATATGAGGTGGGGCTGTCATTGCACTTGTTGATAGACTGGAACCCAGTGAAACGTGACTCGAACAATTCGCGGCTTCCATGATTATTACCTCTTTCGGGAATTTCGGCCTTGTCGAACTTGAATTTGTGGCCTGTTCTCGCCTGCTCATGGTCTGCTATGGCAAACAAATTCTTTTAGTTCGCTTAGCCATCTGTTCTGACGTGTTGTGCACAGTTCACAGCAGAACAGTTTGCAAAAACGTGCCTATTGATGCTTCCATCTTAATTGCATTGGTCGTCAGCATTTCATTTCGTCTCATTTCTAAGTGAAGAAACTGTTAATTCGTATTAACCGTTCATGAAATTTAGACGCAAATGAACTCATCACTTCCCACATCGTAAGAAATTATAGGGACCTCTGGGAATACGCAAAATACAACATGTACAAGTAATTTATTTATCGAATTCTTACAGCCAATTTTCGAAGCGATGTAACCCGAAGACGTTTTCTGTTTTTTTGCCTCGGGAACTGTTCAGATACATAAACGTAGCAGCAAAGACAAGACTGACAATCGACATTTATGCGATTTTGTGAGAAAAGATATTAGGCATCTGTCGAAGTGTGGTAAAATATTTGTAGTCCAGGTGCATGCATAACTAGGAAGGAAGAAGTATGCTCTATCGAGTCGCGCCGGCATACTAAGTCCCGCAAAGTCGTTTCCATATGAACGTCACTGAGCTTTGATTGGCTCAGACCCCTATAACCGTCGCCTGTCATTTTGCTGTATTGAACCCTGGCAATGGACTTCTTCACGAATTTGAATGGTCGGATGTTTTAAGAAATGGTTGTAGCAAACGAACTGCCTTCTTTCTCCCTATTTAAACTTTGCCTTATTTTTCAGGACAGATATAAGGAGAGGATCGGAAGCTTTATTTACTAACGCTTTCCTTCTGCCGCGGCCCTATCTGTAGCCCCTATCATCACGATGCCTTGTAGCAATGTGTTTAATACTTAAATATATATTGGCAGACAATTTTCGAACACAACCACAAACGACAAATTGAAGGAGGCATACCGCTGACCTGGGCTTTGGAAGAAAGAAACTCCTATGCAGGTTATCATGGAAATTAAGATGGTATGTAAAAATGATAAGTAATTTTATGTAGCTTAAAAAAGTCAATTTCCAAAAAAAGTGAAAAATTTAAAAAACGCCAACGGCTTTTGTAATTGAGTAAATTTCAGTTTTAGACAGACAGCGCATGTGTCTGTGCTTATGCTGACAGTAACAGTAAACTCCGTAAGCCAACTCACGATCTAGACATTTGAAATCAGGTCAGGCCTGCTTTACGCAGTAGCCATGAACCTGCTACTTCAAACTGGCAGATGGGTTCTAGGTCGATCATACTGGCCCTGCATATTTCGTACTTGCTTTCTAAACGACAACAAGCATGGATTCTGCGTGGAATAAAGGCCAACTCGCACTGTCTTGAAGCGATCATTGACGACAGTAGACGCTCAATTGAGGGCCGTTTCGTGCTTGCGGTGAAAAATATCAAAACCTACTGTACCTTGCAGTGGTCCTAATAGTCGAGCACGCTATGTGTTTGTAATGTATCCAGTTCAAGACCTGTAACGAACAAATTCATTACTCGCATGAACTGTGTCTGTAGTCAGCAGGTGCGCATTAGCATATATACTGGTAGACTTCAAGCGAATCTCATAATTCTCACACTTTCCTGCTTCAACTACAAAATACTTGACAAAGTCAGCAGAATTCGGCCAGTGACTTACTTCAGTAGCTGTCCGTCGGTTCATTGAAAATCCCTTATGGCCCACAACCGGTCTAATACGTCAAGCCATAAGCGTTATGGTATAGTCAATCTCCCCCACCCAGTTTCCAATAAATGAGTAATATTGACGCTTCCTTAAATGTGAATCTGGTGGGCATTTCACTGCCCTTTTTAAATGCGCCAAACGAAATTTTGATGATCCAATGAGTGAAACGTCAATAAATGCATCCCGCACACATACATTCTGGCGAATGTTCAGAGCGGTAGACTTTTTAATTTTTAGTTGTCCGAGTTTTAAAAGACAGAAAACTCCTGAAACACATCGCCTCTGTTTTAGGTTTGGCCACGTTAGTCCAGGGGCCATTTTTGTCAGTCCAACTGGGCAAAGCTTCGGTGAAAATACCTAGAAATGTGATTTATCCTCAGAAGAAAACATATTTGCACTGGTGGGAACGAACAATGACATAAACCTTCTACTATCTACCTTCCAGCGATTAATAAACATGAACTGATGAAACTGCGGGCGAAGTCTTAATAATGACTCCACCACTGACCTTTTGGTCCCGTGTGCCTAATCCTCTGAGTGTTCGCCAGACCACATTTAAATTTGTGTTCCTTATTTGTTTTATATGATGACGTTATTTGCCCCCTCTTTGGCTGTTTCTCTGTTAGATCAGAAGCGTAAACCGCCCGGGTCGGCACACATTTGTGACAAGACCAGCGTCATTTTGAGTCAAGAGCTCGGCTGCCATCCATCACAGTGGTCATGGACTCCTGCGTGAAGTCCTCGCCTTTTGCGTTCTTGCGCCTATCCTCTCCTTTCTCATGTTCTCCGTCATGCTAATGGACAACCACCGTGACCAAAGCCCTGGGATCCGCATCGCCTACGGAAACGACGGCCAATTATTCAATCCGCTGTGGATTCACTCTCATCGCACGTAACTACAGCAACCGTACGCGACATTCTCTTCACCGACGACTACGCTCTTAACGCCACCTCAGATGGGGGCATGAAAAGGAGCGTAAATATCTTCTCTGCCGCCTGCAACATCTTCGGTCGGGTCATCAACGTTGCTACGTCGAACCCCGAATCAACGGAAACGGAACCGAAGAGCAGGAGGTAGGCAACTTCAACTACCTGGTCAGCACCCTTTCCGCACCAAAAAGATCGACGATAAAGTGGCCCGCCAAATTTCCAGAGCCAACAAAGCATTCGGCTGTCTGCAAAACACCGTCTGGATTTGCCACGGTCCACCACTCAACACCAAACTAAAAATGCAACAGGCGGTCATCCTGCCGACGCCGCTGTATGAAGCGGAGACCTGGACGGTGAAAGAGACAATCACTTCCATTTCAGCTGTCTTCGACGGATACTTAAGCTGACATGGTAGGACCGGATCCTGGACACGGATGTACTGGAGTGGACGGGAATCCTCAGCCGTTAGGTCATGCTGAGACAGCTGCAACGGCGTCGGAGCGGCCACCACGTGCGGATGGACTACAGGCGGATACCAGAACGTCTCTTTTATGGGTCCCACCGAAATGAGGCCAAGTCCATCTCTACGCGAGGCTCACAAATCTCAACTGCGTCCATATCGTAACGCCAACGCCCAACCATCCCCGACCTGCTTACGCTGCCAGCGGACCTTCCGGTCACCAATCAGCCTTGTAGGATATTTTCGTACCAACTGCAGCACCCAGGTTAGAGCAGCTGCTGTTTCCTTATCTTCCATCTCGACAACTAAACCGACCGCACACCTGAACCCTTACTACTACCCTTCTTCTTCTTCTCCTCCTCCTCCTCCTCCTCCTCCTCCTCCTCCTCCTCCTCCCCCGCCATTGCGTCAAATTCAGCTACGGCGTCTCCCGTAACCAGCACAACCACTGCACACATTTCTGACACACCAACAAACACAAACCTCGTCACCGTCAATACCAACGATGTGGACTCGATCAATGCCTGTCCTCATCGCGACCGCGCCTACACCTCATACATCGGCCTGGTCGGTGAAATTGTTTCCGCAAATT
Organism: Spirometra erinaceieuropaei; assembly: GCA_902702965.1. Taxonomy (NCBI): domain Eukaryota; kingdom Metazoa; phylum Platyhelminthes; class Cestoda; order Diphyllobothriidea; family Diphyllobothriidae; genus Spirometra; species Spirometra erinaceieuropaei. The sequence goes on from CACRXP010000640.1 coordinate 363,200, forward strand.
CACTCGGCGCATTAGTCTTTTTGTTTACATGCATAACCACGGGAACGAATTGACTGCAATTCGCTAAGCGTACAAAAGACCTATGACGTACTGATGATCGGTAACGACCGTGAAACAGCTGTCTGCGTCTGGCCTGTTGCACGCTTAGCGAGCTGCCTATGTATTATATGTGGTATGTTTCCTATGAAAACGCGTTCACTGTCGCCAGTAGCAAGCTTGCGGGTGGACAGGATGGGGTCGAGTGAGATCCTAACCACAACAGTGAGGATCAAAAGTCCACTTAAAACGCCCACTTTACATTGACTGCAATGTCGACACACCTAGCACCTCCTACACATCTACCACTCCTTGTTCAACCTATACCTTGCCGTCCAGCACACCCACCACCATCATTAACACCACCACTGCCACCATCTCCGAACTCGCCGACTTTTCAGCTCCCAATTGTCCCCGTACATTCACCCTATACTTCGGCCTGGCCAGTCAATTACGAATCCATCACCCAGAGACTGGCGAACCCCCTACCAAGAGCACCCACATACATTCGTCGCATCTGAGCCAACTGCCCTCACTGCACCCGCACATTCACTCACCGCATGTGCCTACTAGGTCATATGCGTGTTCACGAGAGCGAACTCACTGGAGCCTCGGAACACCTAGCCCATACTGAACACTCATCATGCCTAGCCCAACCCAGACCCCATAGCCCATTGGACCACTACCAACAACCCCACCACTGCTACCATCTCCAAAACCGACACTGACACCGCCGACTTTCCCTGCCCACACTGTCCCCATACATTCACTTCACACTTCGGCCTGGTCGGTCACTTGCATATCCATCGCACAGAGACTGGCGAACCAGTGCGAATACCACCAACACACACCCGACGCAACCGCTTCAACTGCCTCACTGTACCCGCACATCCAACCACCCGATGGGCCCATTAGCTCACGTGCGCATTCACGAAAACCTGCGGTAGACAACCGCCGGTTACGTCACGCCATCGCATCTTTCTCCACCTACATCACACGGCATCATCATCCACCACAAGCATCCCACTGCCACCTCCACGCAAATGGGAAGTGTGCGTCTCGCCCACCTCTCCATGCGACCCCTCTGTTGCATAAGCGATTCACATCTGACGCTATCACGGTGCGTCAAGCGCTGTGGCTTGGAAGGCTCTTGACTGACGCCCCAACTCAGTCCACGCAGTCTGTGTGCGTGCATGTGTCGACTGGCGGACTGAGAGCCAACCTGAAACGGCTCTTTCCCAACGTGACTTACGGCACTCCCACGCTTGTGGGATGTACACTGCCCAACCACCGTTGAGTGGAATCCTGGTGCTTGTGTTTGGTGAAGCCAGGTCGTGCATGTGACGCACGCAGACAAGACTAGGCATGTCAACCACCACGCCCATTCCCTGCACCTGTCAACTGACCGACTCGGACAGAGACCGGGTCCTGGGAATGGAAAGGGAGAGTGAGGTCAGCGCATGTTCCTTATTACAAACAATCTGACGCGCTTGAAGCTATCACGGTTCGCTAAAAGCAGTGGCTAAGAAGGTTGTCAAATGACGGGATAACTTGTTGTATGTTTGTGTGGAATGGCGACAGGTGGTGTGAGAGTCAGTCTATCAGCAACTACACCACTGCCACCATCTCTGAAATCGCCGACTTTTCAGGTCCTCCCTGTCCCCGAACATTCACCTGGTCGGTCACATACGAATCCATCACACAGAGATTGGCGAACCCCTACCTAGAGCACCCACATACATTCGTCGCATCTGAGCCAACTGCCCTCACTGCACCCGCACATTCACTCACCGCATAAGCCTATTGGGCCACATGCACAGACAACGACTGGCTAGACCACACCATTACAACAACACCATCACATTTTACTCCATTTACATCACACGTCATCATTCACCA
>CACRXP010000640.1:367794-378353 GCA_902702965.1 Spirometra erinaceieuropaei
AAACCTCCCAGAACGGACATTCCGTTGGTCCGCCTTGTCTAACATTTAACATTCTTTTCTTTTTTTGTTATTACTGAGGCGGTGGACGTGGTTATGCTTGATTTGTTCTTATTTGACCGGCCTTGGTCTTACTCCTTACCCCTGTTATTTCGTAAAACTTGTCTTTTATCTAGACTATCAATTTGTGTGCCAAATCATGTGTTATAACGTACACAATCAATGAATCATTCATTTTCCTTAATTGTTACCTGCTATAGTGGGAAAAACACCAATCCGCCAACACTGAACATTTCCGTCGAGATTTATTTGCGAACAAAATGAGAAATCGAGTAGAGAAAATACGTTAAACAAATTAAAAGGTACTAAACTGGATACTTATTATAAGCGTTTTGGCAAACGAAGTGCGCTTAAAACTATTGGCGTATATTACAAGAGCAATTCAACGTAAGATATATATATATACAACGGGTGGATAACTCATGAAATGTCAACCGAAATTTGAAAGGCGTTTTCGTCTGGCAAAGATTAATTAAGTCAAATTGTAAAAGTAATCGTCCTACGGCATAATTGTATAATGACGCAGCTATTTCCGGATGCTGGCTTTCAAGAAAACGTCTTGCCGGTTGCACGCAAAAACAGTACTGGAAATTGATTTTTGATGCGCTTAAAAATCCAGTATATTTCATGGAAAACATAAATTAAGTATTTCTTTTTGTACGCATACATTTTTATACTCAAAGAAGGCGTATAAGTCGGTTTTTGAAAAAGCTACTGATTGTGATGTTTTTAATACCGTGAAATGGACATTCGTAAAATGTCATGTCTCTGTATTTACCAGCGTGTTTTGTACAGTTAACAATTTGGCTCATATCAACTGCTAAATTGTTTTAACTCTATAGAGTCTCCTCTTAATATCGCAGAGAATTATATGTTATTCCGTGCGCAGAAAATATACGACCTGTTGTTTGGAAACCCTGAATGCAGTTATAACGGCAGGTAGGGTTCAAAATTAATCGGAAATTTCACAAGTCTTTGTAATCCGAATTACACCCTTCCTTCGGGTTTATAATAAAAAAGACGTTATTTTTGAATTTATAAGAGCATAGAAAATTAATGAGAAAAATAAATGATACGTAGGCAGTCCAAAAGCGGGCATCCTGAGGTAACTGAATTATTATAAAATTGTGCTGCATGATGATCAGCCCTACCAAATTAATATTCTCGAAAAGCAAACTCAGTTCTGAATTTCACTTACATTTCGTGAGTTAGCCTACCTACTGTAAATGTATATTTAAAAAATGTTCGATCGCTTACAACTGAACCAATCGCGATTGCAACTCAACGTCAAGGAAATGGCCACAGACATTAGATAACATGTTTGTCGCAAGAAAGCTGGAGGCACGTCCATATTTAGCTGAACCTTAGACGATTAGGTTTCGGCGCTCGCAATTGCTATTTATAATGTTCTAGACACCGCGTACGCTAATTACTACAGACAGGTAATGACAGACCAGGCAAAGTGCATGTTGTGACCAGATTGGTGCTCTCTGACAATCGGTGAGTAGTTCCCTCGCCATACCAGCGCAAATTACTTCATGCTCTGGTCAGCTTGCAGAAACAGGGAAGGTTTACAACCACTTTTCGAAGAAGTGAAGCATGTGCTTCTATAGGCGAATGTTGCTTTAGAAATGCAGGTGGAATTTTAGGTACCTTATTCCAAGAAATTGTTGTGATTTATTCTACATAAAAGCCGACAGGCTTGCCTGCATCGCACGCAAAATGGCCTCAGGATTCTTCACTAACACACAGGCAGCACCAACAGCCACGTCGACATTGACGGTTACGGCGGACATCTTGTCTACTCGTCATGATTGTCGCAAACCATCAAACACTAATCCATATCCGCTCAGATAGATTTACGTTGACATGCCGACCCTCTTCCGACACAGCAGTGCCTAACCGCGCCTGTCGGAACTTTGTGTTCATTTTACCCACAACAGTCTCACCCTCGCGAAGGGTGATGTACAACATGTGCCCTACGGCGTGGCAGACGCAGGACAGCGAATGAAGTCCGAACTAGTCCATACTGAGCCTCAAGTAGCTACGGGATGACCTCATACCAGCTTACCGCATTCTGATCGAAAAATTGTAGTTTGCTCTTCAACAAAGCCCACGATATGGAGCTAATTTTGTTGAAAAAATGACGCAGTAGAACTGAAGTAATTTGTATTTAAGATACTTGGTTAAATGATGGAATTTAATAACATCTAGTTACTCACCCGTCCTTCTGCTGCTTTCGAACATATAAACAATATATATATATTTTGTGACGGAGATGGAGGCGTTGCCATTTTTGTCGGCAATAATTGATGTAGAGACTTACGATCCTTGTGTTCTTACTCATGATTTGATAGACGATATCGATGTTATATGCAAGTCGCGTTTGTTGAGTGCTTTTAAGGGTATTGCATTTGTTAGTATTTACATTCCGTCCTGTACCTGTGAAAGTGCATCAAAAGGGTTTTTCGAATTTATTTTAAAAAATCTTACTTTATCGTTCTGCGAAAATCATATTCTCTTATGTGGTCATTTTAACCGCGTGAATCTACGTTCCCTTACAAATTTAGGTTCTACTTATCTTGTATACTTTAACGCGCGTGTTGTTGCCGCACTTGGTCACAAACAGCGACCAAACGCATCAGGAATTTTCGTTAAAAATAGAGTTCCATTATTGGATTCAGATAATTCTCATTTTTGTGGTCTTCCGAAATTTTTCCATACATAAACGTCCACTAATATCCGCAAAAAGCATTCGCCTGATCAAGACTTGCATTTCATATGCTGCTCCAGCTTTCTTTAAGCAACTGAATGTTAAATCATAATCTGGTTACCTTACCTTGTTTTTAAATGAGTAATTTGATATCTGCTGTTCTCTTAATAATGTTATGGAAGACCGGACAAAATTTGTTTTTCACATCAACAATTCTTAAGACGCAAAGACGAACTCCACTACAAGCTAGGCCTATGCGACAACATTAAGGATGTAAGCATCTTAATGAAAACGGGTTTTGAAGAAGGAGGCGCGATCGCTGGGACAAGAGATTTATCAGCCTGACGTTTCGGATTCCTGCTCGAATCCATTACCAGAGAGAACAGCAAATACTGGTGATTCACGCACACGGGGCTGCAGTATTTATAGGATGCAGTCGTCATGCTACCGCATACCTATGAACATTCACGGCATCCCCTTCATCCGGGATCGTTGCACTTGGTGCGCTGATTGTTTGATGACCGATATTCGCGTCGTTAATTGCTGCGATTTCATCACGTGGGTTGGACATTGGTGTGATGTATGCTCGACCATCCGACACACCGACCCTGGTGTTGGAACAAGTGTTCACATGTGCGCTCCCCGCGTGTCTAATTACTCCGCCTAGGCGGTTTCAGCACCGAGTATGGAAGGAGAAGTTCAGTGCACTTGTTAATTGACTGGGGGCCAGTAAACCATGAGTCAAGTAGCTCCCCGGGATTCAAGTAGGCCAAAAATCTCATGGAGCTCTTATGACATTGCCTAAAAACATATTTAAACTTTGGTGGACAAATGTATATACAAATCAAAGGAACCCCTATGGGCCCCCTTATATCAGGGCTGATTGCTGAAGTGGTTCCTCAACGGCTAGAACACTTGGTTTTCACCAAGTATCAACCAAAGATCTGGGCACATTACGTCGATGACAACATTGCCATTGTCAAATCATATGACGTGGAGCACCTTAAAGAATTACTGGTCTCGGTTTACCCGAACTCCAAATTTAAGATGGAAGCCGAAACAAACAACCAACTTCCCTTCCTCGATGTCCTTGTGCGTCGGTGTGCAACTGGGCAATTACAAACTACCGTTTTCAGAAAAGCCACCAACGCAAGACAAATACTACACTTCATTAGCAATCACCCGCTCTCTTACACAAACGCAACTGTGTCTGTACTCTATTCCAAAATGTTGAAACACACTGCAGCACACCAGCCGACAAAAGAGTTGAACGACAATACCTTCATGACCTCTTTCGAACCAATGGATATCCAAGATACTTCATCAAGCAAAGCAAGCGCCGAGTCAACATATGACGGCCAAAAGAAGAACAACCTAAAGTCTGGAGGGCTATTCCATACATAAAAGGAGACGCCGTGGTGGTTTTACGACTGTTACAACCCGCCTGGGTAGGCATTGCCCATCGACCCCAGGCAACAATTCATCGCCGTTTGATGCAACCCAAAGACATACTGTCTCTCACTGAAACCTCAGCAGTTGTCTATCAAATACGTTGCAACGATGGAGACTGCAACTACGTTGGGGAAGCGGACAGTAATTGCAGACCTTCCTACATGAGCACAAACTGGCAACTCGGAGACTAGACGCAAACTCACAGGTTGCGGCTCACATCGGGGAAACTGGTCAAAGTTTTGATTTTCAGGGAGCAGCCGTCTAAGGCAGGGGCTCCTCAAGGACCGAGCGTCTCACATTTGTGGCTTTGTACTCAGATGGCAAATCCATCAACAGGAATCTAGACCTTTCTTCGGCCTTTAAAGGCCTATGTTACTGCATACGCCGTGACGAAGACAAGACAATCATACGTAGCCTAAGACTACCGAGGAAACACGGTCTGCCGACAAATTCACCCATAAGGGGGACGCAAGCGCAACTAACCCCAAATGAGGTAACGACACACAATTCAGGAGGACACTAACGCTCACAGACAACAGCCAGTAGGCCAAGGCAGCGAAAGAAGAACAAAGATCGATCTACCCAAGGCCAGCTAATCCGGCTGTCCATTTAAAATTCTGATCGATTTTTTCGCTGGACGCTTTGATAATAAAGAGCCGCCACAGCTCTTCGAAACGTCAGCCAAACAAGTATCTCGATCCCGCCAGCACTTTATATTCCTAAGATTATCAACCCGGATCTTTCACTTTTTGTTAACCTTTTCGACTTACGTCTTACCGCAGACCGGCATGCCAACATTCTCTATTGTCATTCCTGACGTATTGTGTAACGTGTGAAGAGACCTGAATATATAAATAAATACTCGAACTGTAAGCATAATAGTCGTTCGTTATTGTGCTAAATTTTTTGACCCTAACATAGCTTGTGTCCACAGTGAATGTAGCCCATTTTTTACTAAAAGTAACTGACTAATGATTTAAAAATAAAACGAACTCTTCTCCCTACTTCAAATCGCACTCATAGAGAAAGTAAACTGACACTTACGTTATCCTTACATGAAATCATTATATAGCTTATATTTAACCGTTGCACTTGTCATGATGCGCCTTCATAAAATTAACCACATTACATACCAGCTGTGAATCTTACCGCATGCAAATACCATTAAGAGGGGCCAAAACCCTAACGCCAGAGCTTTCGCAGGCTGATGTCGGTTAATAAACCAGAAATGGATATACCGACCTCCCTTGTCTTTGTCGGCACCATCTCATTAGTTTTGCTACTGGTCCCTGTGCGATTACCTGTGAGGGTTCAAGTAGGAGATCTAAGGCGCAACGGAGCGAGCACGTTACATAACCTAATCTGCGAGCCCCATCTGTCATAATTGATATTCCCGACCACAACCGACAGGACAAAAAGCCCATGGCTCAATGGTAGAATGTCAAAGTCCATACCTAATGATACTGGGTTCGAATATTAAATGATCCACACTTGGGTTAGGTATTAGTGGCCGATAACAGATAATAAGCCAGAAATGACCATCCCGGTTTCCCTTGTCTTTGTCCGTATTATCTCTTTTATATATATATATATAAATGTATGGAAGTGGAAGATAAGGCGATCTCTGGAGAAGTAGGTTTATTCATCTGACGTTTCCTACTCATGCTCGAGCACATCATCGAAGATAGACTAAGTGAGAAATACAGTGTTTAATTAGGCCATCTGCGCTCGCGTGCGATAGGTTCGTCCCGCTGTCTTCTGATTGGTTATCCTTTCGCACGTAAATGGTTCCTGACGGCCTCGTATTGCGCAGATAAATCGATACTGCGGTTGATAGAGTTTGTGTATGATTTCCAGACCTTGATTACTTCCCTCGCCAGTTTGCTTTCGGCTCGGCCGAGCACTTGGGAGTCGTCAAAGTCGAACTTGTGATTATTTTCCAGGCAGTGCATGGATACATGCGATCGTAGATCCTTTTGCCCTACGGCCAAAGTGTGCTCATGTATGCACGTTCTTAGGCGTTTGTCGGTCATGCCACAGTAGTTGGCTGGACAATCCAGACATTTGACGCGATAAATGACGCCTGACGTGTCTGCAGGTGGTAGCAGGTCCTTGGACTGCACGATTAAGCGGCGGATGGTGGCCTCCGGTCAGTGTCCAACGCCCAGCCTTAGCGGTCTTAGCATGCGATCAGTGGCTTCGGGGACGTTACTCAAGTAGGGGAAAAAACACGTCGTCAGACGAAATAAACGGAGGAGAAAGTGTAATGATCAAAGTAAATCGGTTGGCTTGAAAAGGCAGCCACTTATATATATATTCAGTCAAGTATTGACGCACAATGATCCACTGGCTTCCCGAATCAAACAAGCTTCGTATAGGGGACAAACGCCACGAACAAGCAGCCACCTACCAGGCTGAATTTGGCCAAGCTATACTAGCAGAGGGGAGACGACAGAGTCTGGGAGTAAATTGATACAGAACTGTTTCGGGCTTGTTTGCCTTCATTCAGCCAACCATAACCCTAACGACCAGCTGGGACCGGAACCACAAACAGGCGCACAGACGCACCACCAGATGGATCGTAAGCACTTACTCAAAGCGAAGTTCATCAGTGCCTCGCCACTTGCCATTATCTGTCGTTGCATCCTCTAGCGTCTCCCCTCTGTTTTCATAGCTTGGCCAACATCGGACCGGTCGTTGGTTGCCTCTTCGTGACCCCTATCGCCCATACGAAGCTTGATTGCTTCAGGAAGCCCATAGATCAGTTCGCGCTCATTCCTGAGTGAATAAATTCCCGATCTGCAGCGACAGATGATGGTAGGTGGCGAGACACTGATAAAGTTCGCCACGTGGAAGTGCTTATTACCCATCTGGTAGACCCCAGTAGTGGACCAGCTGCGCCAGGTGCGTCTGAGCGCATGTTTGTGTTTCCGGTTCCATCTGCTGGTCAGGGTTATGATTGGCGGAATGAAGGCAAACAGGCCCGAAACAATGTTGTATCAATCTACTGCCGGACTCTGTCGTCTCCCCTCTGATATATATATATATATTTATATGAGAAAGTGAAGGCTCTTCGGAATATTGAGTTGTACTCGTAAATTTTCAAGTCGGTGACACCGACCATAACATTTTGTATTGGATGCGGACTATATTGTAAATTTCACGAGGAGCAGTAGTAAATGGACAGGTACGATGCTGTATCAATGGATTTTGCACGGCCTTAAGGAGTCTCATAATGAGAAACTATTAAAAACCTGATTATAATCCAACTTCACGTATAGAATATGAAATCGACGTAATTCTCTATCAAACGAGTGAAATAAAGCATACTTTGTTCCCCTTTTATAAAACGTATTTGAATTTACAAGGCCATTGTAAATCAATGTAAGAATGCATGCTACAAAGTTATCCATTTTTACCGAGAACAGTTTGTACGGCAGATAGAAAAGAAATATGTTCATAAGCATACCTCCCTGGTGCCCGATAATGTAGGAAAATGCTGCAAGATAATATGTATTAAAGCCCCATTTAAGTAACCCATCCCAATTTGGAAACTTATTTTGGAATATCGGTCACTCTTTGTATATAAGAACAGTGATACATATATAGATATGCCAAAGATACTATACCATACTCCTAACATAGATACCAACGAAAGGTCCAGACAGGTGTCTTGCCGACAATCAGCCGCTGCGTGGAACCGATGTGAGGGGTTTGGCTCTTCAGTTGGTCGCCCAATGTTCCACATGCTGTTTCAGCTATATGAACTGCAGAAAAGAATCAAATGAATAATTTCAGGAATTATTCAGTGCAGGACATGGACTTACAGTAGGTGTGCTTACTCATGAAATGTCAACCAAAATATCGAAATGCGTTCTCGTTTCAAAAAGATAAATTAAGTAGTGTTGTAAGATTAATTTACGATGCAGAATAATCTATAATGACCCAGTTACCGAAGGGTGTCGGCATTCGATGGAACTTATTTTCGGCTGCATACAAGATCTATACTCTGCAAAAAATGACTACTTAAGTAATATACAATTTTTTCATTGATTTTCTATGCCCTTGAAAACGAAACTATATTTTATGAAAAACATGCATAACAATATTCATTATTTTACTTATTCGGTAAAACATCACGTCTTCTTTAAATTTCATACTCAAAAAGATTATAATTCGGTTTTAAAAAATGGTTCTAGTTGTGCGATGTTTTAATACCATTAAATGGCCGTTCATGAAACGCAATGTATCCGCATTTACGAATGTGGCTTGTAAAGTTAACAATATTGCTCAAATCCACGGCTTAGTTTTATGAACCTCATATGGTTTCCTATTAATACCGTAGATAAATGCATGGTTTTCCGTACAAGGAAAATATACAGCTTGTAGATTTGAAACCTTGAATGCAAGTGTAACAGGAGGTCGGGTTAAAATTATTCGGGAATAAGAAAAAATTTTTAAAATCGAATTATAATTTTTTGAGTGTGAAATTAGAAGAAGACGTGATTTTCTACCGAATAAGTAAAATAATGAGTATTTTTATGCATGTATTCCATGAAATATAATTTAATTTTCAAGGCATGGAAAATCAACGAAAAAATTGCATACTACTTAAGTAGTCATTTTTGCAGAGTATGGATCTTGCGTGCAGCCGACAATAAGTTCCTTTGAAAGCCGACACCCTGAGGTAACTGGATCATTATAGATTTATGCTGCATCATGAGTAATTTCACAATACTACTTAATTTATCTTTTCGAAACGAGAATTCATTTCGAAATTTTGGTTGACATTTCGTGAGTTAGCACATCTACCGTAAGCCCCTAGGCGTGAGGTTTTAGGGTTAGACGTAAAATGCCAATGAAAATGTAAGTCCATGACATCGAATGTTGTGGAATAACCTCGTAAGGCTCACTTTTCAAAGGACTAATACTACAAATATTATAAGATCTACGGAGGTACATACGTTGGGAGTTTGACACAGTATGTCATTGTGATACTAATCGCTTCTGGAATGCGCAATCCTTCGTTGTTTAACAGTAGTCCATTGTCATAAACTAAAATTGTAATTTTAAACTCATGTCCGGCGACTTAAGGCCTTGTCATGCATTGAATAATTTCAGAAGTTATTCATTCGATATATGGATATATGCGAAAGACTCGGTACCAACAACGACAAAAGAAACACAAATGGCGATTTCTGGCTTGTCAGCCGTCAGCACCTAGCCATACCAAACCTCATGCATGCGAATCGAATCCGGAAATTTGTTCATGGACTTTGGCAATTGAACACTGAACCAAAATTCCTTTATAAGGTCCGATGTGATCGGAAGATTAATTATGGGATATGGGTGCCCACTAATGGCAATGATGAACGTGCTCGTTTGATGGCGCCTTGTTATTAAACCAGAACCCTCACTGGCATCCGCACTGTATATTAATACATGGGGTCATTTATGGCTGGCTAATGATGGCTAATAAGCCAACAAATTTTCATTTCGGTTTCCCTTGTTTTTGTTCATATCATCTAATTTACCTTTAATATTAAACACCGGGTGACTACCTGCAAGAATTGTAGTGTGCTCTCTTTAAGAGACCTAGCGCGTTTCCGAGCGCCCGATAGGTGAACACCCAAATGTCATAATGTATGCATAGTAACAAAGACAGCAAAGTCTGGAATGACCAGTTCCAGCTTATTAGTCGTCGGCAGTCAGTCATTCCTAACCCCGAAGTGTGGCCCGTCTGGAGGTCTATCCCGGGACATTTTGGTTAGACGTCCGACGTCTCTAAACACTGAGCCACAGGCTTGTTGTCCTGTCGGTTACAATCGGCAGTATGGTGGTGGAGGGACGCTCACCGATCGTTCTAACGGAACTCAGTCGTTCCGTTACTCTACCTATACTGCGCGCCGCTGTGCGGCTGCTGGCGAAGAATGAAAGAGGTAGCCCTAAGATGCAACGGAAGGAGTTAGTATTGTCACATGATCGTTGAGCGTCCCTTTAACAGGCCATAATATGCAGTTTTTTTGCTTTTTCCAAAGGCCTCATTTCTTTCGAATTTCGCCTCTTGGAATACCTATTTAGGAATTCATAGGTACGAATTTTAATAGCGAGGTTTTGCTGGTAGCTAAGTGCGGGAACCAAATGCAGTGTGCTAAAGATTTACGCGAGAACAGTTTACATTTTCCACAAATGTCGAAACAAGAAGGTTTTGCCAGAATATTTCAAATAGAACTTCTCATAAGAACAAATTAAGGATATAAAACTGCATCAGGTTACGGTGAAAGCATGTTTGCTGCGTGTATAACCGATTGTCATTGTCGACTATAGAAACCCTAAG
>CACRXP010000641.1:15700-40326 GCA_902702965.1 Spirometra erinaceieuropaei
TTGACGAAAACGCCGAATCGCAACAGTCACATCCCACAGAGTGAAAGTTATAGTTTCTAGAACTGCCCCGGTCAATGACTGGATGGTCGGAAGCGGAGTGGTCGAGTCTTCAATAAACGTTTTGGACAGGAAATCATTGAATCTGTCCGCGGTTAACTGGGTATCAACTATGGGATTTCCGAGATCGTCTCGAAGGATGGGATGCTGCGTCTTTCTCTGAGTTCGTATTTTTCTAGAGAAAAGTTTCGAGACACTTAACGAATGGTTTTCAGTAAAGTGGACCTCTTCGGCTAGCTGTTTTTCTTCAGACAATCTCTGAGCTCGATCAAAAATGTCACAAATCAAGGGCAGAACAGAAACATCGTTCTGCAGATGGAAACGACGATAAAGCCTGCGCAATCTGCGACGAAAGGGTAAAGGTAGGAAAATCTCATCCCCAACATTAATAATTTTCTTACGGGGGACAAAACGAGAAATAAGCGGACCCAAAATTTCGTACAGTTTTGCAGTGCAAACATTTACATCCGAACTAAGGAAGAACTCAGTCCAGTCGTAGGAATTAAGGTGTGTTAATAATTCGGTTGAGCGAGTTGATCGGAAATCGCGGAAAAAGTTATACTTTTGGGATGACATTTCGTCAGCCTCGAATTCCAACGTTGAAACAACTATGTCATGGTCTGAGCCCACGAGTGGTCCTAGGGATGACACTGACGATGGCAAGCAGCCTCTACAGAAAATTAAGTCAAGTATACTTGAGCCTCGGGTGGGAAAATCAACAACCTGAGTCCACATCCCGACATCCACAGCCTCAAGAAAGTCATCGAACCTTCTGGGGCCTGAAGGCGGAGACCAGCGGACTTCAGGGAGATTAAAGTCACCCGCAACCAGTTGATACTTAAAGCTTAAGTCGGCCGCAGCATGAAATGCCTGTGAGAGTAACCGATCAAAATTGTCATTGACGTTGGGAGGGCGATAGACGCAGCCAACGAGTAAGGAGAACGTATTTTTTAGTGCAATTTGGAGCCAGCAGCTGCCTTCTACCGCTGAAAAGTGCGGGAGGTCCAACGGCAAACATGTAAGTGTTTGCTTAACGTAGACGCAGCTGCCCCCACCACGGCTATCTTGGCGATCATTTCGAATGCAATTGTAGCCTAGAAGAGAGAGTTCGGAGTCAGCTACTGAGGCTGATGCCCACGTCTCAGTTACTAAAACAATATCAGGACAATGGACGAAAACCTGAGTCTGAAGCAAAGGCATCTTATTAAGCAAGGATCTGGCATTTAAAACAAAAAGTTTGAAGGGAAAGGCTGTTAGTTTTTGAGGGAGGTGGGCTACATCGTCCAGTTTTGGGTCGCCCACGGAGCAAACGGTCCGGATGCAACCATCCGGTTCTGCAAAAAATTTTGTGGCATCAAAAAATTCTGACGTGGATAAAAAAGAGGAGGACTTGGGGGAGGGAATGACGGGCAGATAAACTGGTAACTATTGTTAGCTAACTTATTTTCAGCTGGAAATCCGTGGGGCAGATACTGCAACGTATTCCCGCTGGGACGAAACTGAGGATCGGATGAATTAACTGATTCATTATGGACATTATCATGAGGAATAAATTGGTAAAACGGCCGTGGAGGAAACAAGTTAGGGGGTGGGGGACGCATTGTTTCCATTGGAACAAGAGGTCTATTAAACGGTGGGAAAATCGGCATATTCGGCCTAACTGCCTTGACATGAGGGCTGGGGGGCAGTTGCGAACCCGCTACGTTTTCAGTCGGGGTATTTGAGGCACTGTTCGCCGATTGTGGAGGAAAACATTTTATACTGGCGCTGGATTTATTGGGTGTCCGAGTGGCTGAGACAGCAATTGGATTTGCCTTTGACTTAGGCACATGCTTAGGCTTACTAGGGGTTGCTGAGGGAGTCGATAGAGGCGTGTTTATACCAGGCGTGGTGGTGTGTTTAAAGAGGTCAGCATTAAAAGTAGGCGAACTCCCTACGGAATTGACTATGCCGTGACTTGCAGATGCCGCAGGTGGTGTTGTAGAGGACATATTCAGACTGACAGTAGGTGTCATTATCTTGGTGTTGGTTTTTTCCGATTTCAGTTTATTCAGTCTTCGCTGCAGGGGTGTGAGGTCTGGCGAAACGGAGAAGCGCCATTTACGGCAGAAGTCTCTAGTCATCTCCCTACTCGACAAGATAAAATCGACTTCTATCATGGAGAAAAGGGTAACTAGTATCGGCGCATTACGGCTAAGCGAGCGAAGTCGCTTAGCTTGTGCGACACTAAAACTCAAACCACAACTTTGTAGGAACAAATGCGCTCCCTTCATAGCAGATAAGTGGCTCGGAATGTTTCGCAGTACGAAATTATGCTTGCGTTTAATTCGTTCCTCAGTTTCCGAACTTATTACCTTAATAAGTTTAAAAGCTTGTTCAAGCACTTTTCAGAAGTGCCGTTTATGTCGCCATAAATCAGCTGATCGATTATTTCGCCGGCTGATGGCCTGCTACGACTAGCAGAGGCGTATTTTTGGACGACTGAAGGGTCGAGAGGTTCTACATGTACTACAGGGATTTGTGAGTTAATCAGATCTGCAGACGGCGAAGAACATACGCTGGCGTCTGCCATGTCTTCAGTCACGATTTTAGCACCCAGAGACGGTGGGGAGGCCGCAAGCTTTCGCCTTTTAGCACGTGCTCTGCGGGGCATTACAGACAAAAAAAGTTTTTCGTTACTGAAGAAGGATCAAAACGGAAACACGCACTGAGTAGCAAGTATTACTGTTTTTTACTACGAAAACTAGAAAGCGGTAGTAGGGAAAGGATTCACTACAATGGATTTTTTACAAAATACGACTATTTTGCCAGACTGTCAAACAAACTGGGAAAAAATTTTACCTTATATAGAAAGGCGACTTTTAAAACGGACTCAAGTAAAAAACAGGCGTGAATTACTTAAGAATGTCTAGATAAATGCAGAGCTTCACTTATGTTTGAAATTGAGCTGCGCACCTTGACCTTGACCTTGAGTCCCTATTTATTAAAGTTCGTACACTTCTTTACTACATACGTTGTTTACGTTCCTACCAGCTATCTCAACCCTTAGTCTGGCGATTCATTGATGCCTGCATTCTTCCTCTTATCCTATACTGCTCTCCTGTCATGTTTCCTGCTTTGCTAAAAAAGGATATTTTAATTTTGAAACGAGTCCTCCGCATGCTCTCTTCTGCTGCTGGTGTTTCTTATCTTTTTTTAGTTGACACTATCTTACAACGACACTTTAATGCGGTCAAGCAATTTGCTGGTCGAATTCAAGATGACGTTGCCCATCCCTTACATTCTGATCTTATGTCTGCGTAATCTTCCCGCCCGATGCGCCGCAGCTTCGGACTTATATCCTGTCGCACATCGGCTTATCGATCTTCTGTATTGCCATTCCTAGCGCGCTATCTTACGTGCGAAGAGACAGAAATACAGAAGCTAAGACTTGAACTATCCCCATAATAATCATTTCTTTGACTCTTGAATAATCTCTTAACTCATTTACTGCCCACAGTGAATGGAGCCAATTTTTTTGCTGAAAATTTTGAACTTACCATTTCAAAATAAAGCGAATTCCTCTCTCTCTCTTATGTAAAGCAAGAACAAAAGATGACCTGAGACGGTGCTTTGTAGGTCACCGCTTACAATAGGGCTTTCACTAGAAAGTGAAGATCCCAGCAAAACCTTTTGTTTACGATTAGACAGGTATGACTTGATAAAGTCAATTAGTGGACTGCGAATTCCCATAGCTTCTAATTCAACCAAGAGTCCTTTATCAAAGGCTTTACTAAGATCAAAATAACTTCGAAGAAGTGGATGCAAATAGAGCCCCTCCCATGCACTATGTCCTATTGCAGCCATCAGACTGAACGAAAAATGACGACTTCAGCAGTACCAGTTACTGCAGCGTAAATGCTCCGGGCAATAGTTCATAAAGTTTCGAGCCGGTGTCAGTTAATGGCACTTGTTACTCGGGTAAATTAATGTCCGGCAAGATACGACCGAGAAATAAAAACGGTTCCCGGCAATTGGCAAAAAATGTTGAGGCATATGAGCTCAATCAATGAAGCAGTGAAACCATGCAGCAGACGGACACAAAAACACGCGTTAGTGCGCAAGTCGAACAAGGCGTATGTATTTTAACATATTCAAACAAAAACTTAGAAAATATCAGGTGTGCAAGAAAATTTAAGAAGGAAATCGAAAATGCATATGCACCTACACGTCCTCCGCGTCCAAGGCAGACGCACAGAGGTTTCCTGCAAATATTTAGAACATTTTGTCAGAAACCACGCGAGTAGGACTCTGAGATTTCTCTTCATTTTAGACAGGCAGTCACTGCCCAGAACGTGCCAAATCGACGAGTTTTGTTTTATTCCACGACGCTAGTTTTTGTTTTCAAGCAGCTATACGCGTCTCATGCCAGCCCTACATGTAATCCCAAAAAGATGGGTGCGTCATCAAGTGTTTTGCCGGTTTCGACCGATTTGGTAAATTTAATAAACTACCAAGGCCCCTACGAAGACTTTTGGCGTCAGCACTTTTCTGCGATAATGCACAGATTTTTTACAGATTTGTGAATTAACGTCGTGCATTCCTCACCAGTCGCATACCTTCCACATTATCCCGCCTCTTGGGGCGCTCCTTTTGGCCTGCTGTCGCCCCTTCGCAATATCCCCTTTATTGATCGATGATTTGGCCGCAATTTTGAATATGGATTAGTAGTCCTACATTTCATTGAAAGAAGGTGTGTAAAGGAAATGTGGACTTAGAAACTTCAAACAGTAATATATGCAGGAAAAACTTCCGAATGGGGAAATTGTGTTTACCAACAAAAAAGAATGTACAGATTGAAAGAACCAGAAAAGGAATGTTCCAGACTCACGTAAGGTAGAATCCTATCAAGTAGAGAGAAAGTGTCCCGATGAGGAACTGATTGAAGGGAGGCTCTAGGTTCAGCGATGATACGTTGAAGTCGGCTTTGAGGAGGAAGTCTCCGTCAGCACGTACGGATTGCTAAGAGTATTGAGAGGTGACAAGCGCACGCCAAGAAATAACGACGTCAAAGACACTCGAAACCAGCACACATGTTGACCGCCGTAGCGTTGTTAATGTGTATTTTCGTTTAGTCAAACAAATGTACAGGCAAGTCAGGTGTACACGAAAATGTAGTGAAACAAATCAAAAGTGTACAAAAGCCTACACAAGTCCCCCACCAGAGCGTTTGCGAAAGAAACAAAACGCTCGATAAAATAAAAAGGGGAAAAAAAGGACACTACAAAGTCTTTAAGTCTGGCGGGAAAACGGATATGTCTACCGGAACGAGATGAAATAGGCGGTGGTGTAGGAGAAGGATCCGGTTGGGTGGGTAGAATGGTCAAGCGTGGTGATGGAGGGTAGGTGAGCGGAGTGGGTGTATCGGGTGAGGACATAGTAGGGGGAATGGATGGCGCACTGGTCGACGGGAGGCACTCCAGATAAGCAGGCTTAAGGCGGTCAATGGAGACCGTGTCAGTCTTATCAGCCTTTTGAAGGACGTAAAACTTGTCATTCCGCTGAACGACTTTATATGGGCCATCGTAGGGAGAACAAAGGGGCTTGCGCACTGCGTCATGTCGGACGAAAACAAAGGGGGCGGATTTAAGGTCCTCGTGTACAAACACGTGTTTCGAGGTCAGACGAGTGGGGGTTGGACGCAGTTGAGCCATGCGTTGTTTCAACTGCTGTACGAAGGTGCTCGTGATGGTAGTGTTTGTTGTGGAAGGCTGCACAAATTCGCCGGGCAGACGGAGGGGTGTACCGTACACAAGTTCGGCGGCAGTGCATTGGATGTCCTCCTTGATAGAAGATCGGATGCCCAAAAGCACAAGAGGGAGATTGACACTCCAAGTAGCTGACTCCGTTTGGGACATCAGTGCGGACTTCAGTTGGCGGTGTAGACGCTCAACGAGGCCGTTGTAGGCAGGATGGTATGCCGTGGTTGTGATGTGCGCGCACCCGAGCAGTCTAGTGAACTCACGGAAGAGGCTAGATTGGAATTGACTTCCGCGGTCGGTGGTAAGGGTGGCTGGAACACCAAAAGTTGAGATCCAGTGGGTCAGAAAAATCATGGTGATATTTTCTGCCGAGGTATCCGAGATAGGAACGGCAATCGGCCATCGTGTGAAACGGTCAACGGCTGTCAGGATATGTGTGTTCCCACGTGAAGGGGGTAACGGTCCGATTAAATCCAAGTGAACATGATTAAATCGAGCGTCCGGGACCGCAAAGGTACTTGGAGGGGAGAAAGTGTGTCGATGAACTTTGTTCTTCTGGCATGCGAGACACTGTTTGGTCCAAAGAGCAATGTCGGAATTCATCTTCGGCCAAACAAAACGAGCCGCAATTAACATACGTCCAGCGCGAATGCCAGGGTGGGAGAGGGAGTGAAAGTGGTCAAAGACGACCTTACGATAGGATAGTGGAACAACAGGACGAGGGGTGCCTGTGGACCAATCGCACAAAATCGTACCTGGTGACGCAGGAAGTGGTGCATCTCGAAGCTGCAGAGTAGTAGACGTACGTAAGTCCGCGATGGACTCGTCTGCTGTTTGGAGGTCTGCAAGCCTCGGCAGGTCGAAATCGGATGTGAGTGTGTTGATGTCCGGACGGGATAATGCACCACCAACGACATGGTTTTTTACCAGATCGCTCTTGTGAAACATGTCATCTGTCGTTTCTCGATCTACTTACCTCTCTTCGTAATGATCACCTATCTGTTGTCGTAATTTATTTTGATCTTAGTAAAGCCTTTGATAAAGTGCCACATAAAAGACTCTTGGTTAAATTGGAAGCTATGGGAATTCGCAGTCCACTGATAGACTTTCTCAGGTCATACCTGTCTAATCGTAAACAAAAGGTTTTGGTGGGATCTTCACTTTCCAGTGAAAGTCCTATTGTGAGCGGTGTCCTACAAGGTACCGTTTTAGGTCCTCTTTTGTTCTTGCTTTACATAAATGATATTTCAGCCGCAGTTAAACATTCTCAATCATTTATTTATGCCGATGATCTCAAATGTGTATATTCTTTCAAAAAATCTACGAGCCTTCATTGCCTGGAGCAAATCCATGCTGACTTGCTTGCTCTCTCAGCTTGGAGCTCAAAATGGCTAATAGAATTCTCTCCGTCTAAATGTCGTTATATGTGTTCTGGACCTGATAGGCTACCCCAACCTGTGGTCTTTCAAGGAACACCTATGACTGAATGTACCACCATCAAGGATTTAGGTTTAAGCTACACTAGTAATCTTGATCTCTCGCCGCACGCTGACAGAATTACAGCCAAAGCTGCCCAGATTTGTGGCTTTATTTCTTACAATTTCTATCTTCCTGAAATTAAATTAAGGCTCTATCGTATGTTTGTACTTCCCATTCTCGAGTATTGTTGCCCATTCTTTGGTTTGATGAATGAAGCCAGTCGTTTAAAAATTGAAAATGTCCAAAGACGTTTTTCAAAAAAACTTTTAGATAGGGAACATCCCAATATCTCCTACTCAGATAGGTGCTAACTAACTAACCTAAAATTTTTATGGGTTCGAAGACTAGAAGCGGGCTTCTGTCTCCTCTTTCGCATTAATCATAGTTCAAATTTTCCTCGGATTTCAACACTTACCCCTAGTAGTCGCCCATACAATCTTCGCAACTCGTCTCTAATTATACCTCTTCCAGCGTCCTCCACCTCTAAGCGCTCCCTTTTTTCGCTTCCAGGTATACTTTCCTCTGGAATAACCTTCCAATAAATATAAGATCTTCAGAAAATCTACACACCTTTAAGAGAAGGCTACGCCTTTATCTGAATACTGACTCGATTAAACTTTTATTTTCCTCATCCTTCCCAGACAACTTTTTCTATGACACTGAGAAAGGGCCACCGGGAATTTAGCATGCCGCTATTAAATTTCCGTATCTGTTCATGTTTCCTTTCTTTATGAGTAGTCTCGCTACCTAAGATCCCTCACCAGAAATGTTAATTATTCCAATTTTTTAGTTCATGCATCGTGCCCTCACAGAATGCGCGCCATCGACGCTCTTGGCGAAACCCTCTGTATTCGCCATATACTAGTAGTTTGGTCGCATCTCCCTTCCCCCATCCTCGGTTGGACTCGGATGAATGTAATCGACCGCATCTGGGTTCCTATCGCCTCGTGACTGATCTTCCTGATGCCCTCACTGAATGCGCTCCATCGATGCTCTTGGCGAAGCCTCCTATATTAGCCATATACTAGTAATCTGGTCGCATCTCCTTTGCCCTATCCTCGGATGGACTCTGATGAATGTAACAGACCGCATCTGGGTTCCTGTCGCCTCGAGACTGGTTGTCATCGTGCCCTTACTGAATGCGCTCCATCGGCGGTCTTGACAAAGTCTTCTATATTCGCCATATACTAGTAGTTTGGTCGCATCTCCCTTCCCCCCATGTTCCACCCATGTTCGGATGGACTCGGTTGAATGAAACCGACCGCATCTGGGTTCTTGTCGCCTCGAGAATGGTTGTCATCATGCCCTTACAGAATGCGCTCCATCGGTGGTCTTGACAAAGCCTTCTATATTCGCCATATACTAGTAGTCTGGTCGCATCTCCCCACATGTTCGGATGGACTCGGTTGAATGAAACTGACCGCATCTGGGTTCCTATCGGCTTGAGACTGGTTTTCAATTTCGCCACTTATTTTTCTTATTCAAGGCGATACAGGCCAGTCCTGACCAACCCGCCTACGTACCATTTTATGAAATCCGTTACACATTGCCATATACAGTTGACATTTATTTCGGCCATGTTGATGTTGGACTATATTCCATTTTGTACCACCACATGCAGGCCAGTCCTCCCTGTTTTTTTCTGATGCTATTTTTCCGAGGGTTTTTTTTCTCCTGTTAAATTACTACAATCATTTTTAAAATTTGCTTTGGAGTTTTTTTTTCACCCCTCGTTTTTTTCATTTTCATTTTGCTTAACGGACTTCTAATCTCAAAAACTATGCATTGCACATTGTGCAGATTTTGCCTACATCGTCTAAAATTTGCATGTAAATTTATTTTTACTTGCTTTGATGGGACCCCGACGGGTCTTTCATAAAATAATTGAATTGAATTGAATTGTCGCTGCCTAGGACGTAGCGGATATCGGCAGTAAACTGCAAAATATAGTCCAGGTGCCGAACTTCCCTGGGCGAGTACCGATCTGGCTTGGCCTTCAGAGCGTAAGTGAGAGGCTTGTGGTCGGTGTGGACCGAAAAGTCTCTGCCCTCTAAAAGGTGTCGAAAGTGACGTATGGCCAAGTAGATGGCAAGGAGCTCGCGAGAGAAAGTACTGTAGTGAGTCTGCGCCGGTTGTAGCTTCTGTGAAAAGAAAGCTAAAGGCTGCAACTGGTTATTCACCTGTTGATGCAAGACTGCGCCGACAGCACTGCTGGAAGCGTCGGTGGTCAAAATGAGCTGTGCATGAGCGTCATATCTGAGGTGGTGCAGCATGGTGGCATCGGCTAGAGCCTTCTTTGCTTCCCCAAAAGCTGTATGGGCTGCCGGTGAAAGTTCAATAGGTTTTGCTTTCGACTTTAAAAGGTCAGTCAAGGGAGCCAGGATTGCCGCACAATGGGGAATAAAACGTCCGTAATAGTTGATAAAGCCTATGAAACGTCGCAGCTGAGTGAGTGTGTTGGGAACAGGGAAAGACAAGATGCATTGCACCTTCTCTGTAAGTGGAGTGATTCCGTGCTGATCGACGTGATGGCCGAGGAAATCGAGAGAATTAACGCCAAAAACGCATTTGTCGACGTTTAATTGCAAGCCGTGTTGCTGGAAACGATCGAATATGCGGCGTAAATGCGAGGCATGTTCCTCTGCCGAAGAGCTTGCGACGAGTATGTCGTCGATGTAGGCGTAAGCGAATGGAAGGCCCCGCAAGATCTCATCGATGAAGCGCTGAAACGACTGGGCAGCATTGCGCAAACCAAAAGGCATGCGAATAAATTCGAACAGCCCAAAGGGTGTCGTGATAGCGGTCTTTGGGATATCTTCCTCAGCGACCGGGATTTGGTCGTACGCCCTGACGAGGTCTATCTTGGAAAAAAATAGTTTTACCGGCTAAAATGTGGGGAAAGTCATGAATGGGGGGAATGGGGTACCGGTCAGGGATTGTGGACCTGCTTAGAGCTCGATAATCACCGCACGGTCTCCAATCGTCAGGGGACTTCTTTGGCACCATGTGCAGTGGTGAGGCCCATGGGCTTGATGAAGGGCGTATAATGCCCAGATTCATCATATGTTCGAATTCGTTCTTTGCTATTCGGAGCTTGTCAGGGTGGAGTCTACGCGGACGAGCGTGCACTGGTTGCCCTGCCGTGACAATGTGGTGTTTCACTCCGTGTTGAACGGTTTCGGTAAAATGACATGGTTTTGTGATGGACGGGTAGACCTTCAAAATGTCAGCGAAAGGGGTACTGAAGATAGTGAGGTGAATGCCAACCGAACGTTCGGAGCTAATGGTCCCTATAGTAAAGAGTTGGTGGTGGTGTCTGTGAGGCGACGGTGTCTGACATCGACTGTTAAGCCTTAAGATGACAAAAAGTCGGCCCCGATAATGGGCGATTTGACGTCGGCCTCAATAAAGACCCATTGAAAACGTCGCCAGAGAACAAGATCTAAAGTGAGGGACCGTTGGCCGTAGGTGCTGATTGTGGTGCTATTTGCAGCTTGCAATGAGAATTGCGATGGCTTGAGGCGGTGACGCCTTAGAGGCGGGATGACGCTGACCTCGGCACCGGTATCGGCCAGGAAACGAAGGCCGCTCGACTTGTCGTTGATATAGAAAAGGCGACTGGGTCGCGACGGGCCAGCAGCAGTCGTCGCCAATACTGGCTGGCGTGGTCGTTTAACTGTGGAGGACAAGCGAACGAACAAGGAGGTATGCACTTTCGGGCTTTCGGGCCATAAGTGCGATGATACCAACATAAGGGTTGTGAACGCCGCTCACGGGATTTAGATTGACGATGTGCGTATGGCTGTTTTCTAGTCGCTTAAAGACTGTTAAGAGCAGAGCACATGTTGCTCACCTAAGTGCAAAGGAGGCGCACAGTGTCTCTCAGGTCGTCGTAATCGGTGCGATAAGCGGCGGTGGGTGTTCTGGGAGGACCGGCTGATGTGGGCGCTCGTCGGTATGTGCAACAGCATGACGCTTTTTCCGTATAGGGAGTGTCGTGCTCTGATAATGGTGGGCCTTCTGAATCAAAGTCAATGCCCTGCTGGGGCTTGCCTTTGGAAGGCGGTGGCTGTTGAATAGTGGAACACGAGGCACCAATGGGGTAACACTCTTTGATTCTGTCGGCGTGGGTAGCTAGTTTCTCTTAAGGTGTATTCGAGTCCAACATAGCCAAAACCTGTTGCATAGGCACCGGTAACTTTTCTAACCAAATCTCGCGAAAAATGGCGTCGTCCATCTGCCTACCAGCGAGAAGTGAGCGCATGTGACGCATGAGCTGGGAAGGTGTCTGATCACCTAGCTCTACTTGCGTGAAAAGTTCCCGCAGCATAAGGTTGGCCGATTTAGCTACCCGTTGGATTACCGCTTCCTTCAGCAGCGTATACGGTTTGTCGGCTGCAATGGGGTCAAGGAGGTCTTCGACGGTGACAGCTACATCAAATGGGAGTGACTGCAAAACGTACGAATAGCGGGTACGCTCGCTATTAATGCGGCTTGTCACAAAAAGAGCCTCGATCTGCGTGAACAAAACGCGAAGGTTGCTCGGGGTAAACCGTGGCAGTTTAAAAGAAAGGGTGTTAATGTCGAGTGAGTCTTTTTGGGAGTCGTCACTGGCCATAGTAAATAAAAAATGGTTCGGAATGCAGGACAAAGCGGGGTCACCAGTTTTGTAGAGGAAATGTGGACTTAGAAACTTCAAACAGTAATATATGCAGGAAAAACTTCCGAATGGGGAAATTGTGTTTACCAACAAAAAAGAATGTACAGATTGAAAGAACCAGAAAAGGAATGTTCCAGACTCACGTAAGGTAGAATCCTATCAAGTAGAGGGAAAGTATCCCGATGAGGAACTGGTTGAAGGGAGGCTCTAGGTTCAGCGATGATACGTTGAAGTCGGCTTTGAGGAGGAAGTCTCCGTCAACACGTACGGATTGCTAAGAGTATTGAGAGGTGACAAGAGCACGCCAAGAAATAACGATGTCAAAGACACTCGAAACCAGAACACATGTTGACTGCCGTAGCGTTGTTAATGTGTATTTTCGTTTAGTCAAACAAATGTACAGGCAAGTCAGGTGTACAAGAAAATGTAGTGAAACAAATAAAAATTGTACGAAAGCCTACATGTGCCCCCTTACAGCGAGACCTGTGAAGTTAAACATAATTTCGTGTACTCACATTTTCCGATGAAACCCTTTTAAAAAAGAAAAAGTCGAAGTCGGCTAGCGTAAGTTTTCAGCCGCTGATCGTCGGGTCCGTACGGTAATGTACGCTACGCTGTAGCACTGTCATTCGCTCTCTGCATCCGAGGGTCTGTGAGCGTGCTATCAGACTTACTGACCTACAGTAATTATGAAAATAACCAAACTAACTAAGCTGCATCGCTAGTATTTAAACAGGCCATTCATTATTTGTTACACTTTTTGCTGGTGAATGAATATTAATAGCCTTGGAAAATCCGAACGAGCCAGTAAAATTTGAATATCGTCCACGTTTTACAAGTAGACGTTGTCAAATCTATCCGCACTGTCGCATATATAGCCCCGCTGGTCACAGCTTGTCGTTGACCGGCTGGATGGACAAAAAAAGGAAAAAGAGTAAGGGTGCCGATGTTTACGAGGATCCCTTAAAACCGACCGCGTTTGAGCTTGAAGTTGCGAATTACTTACATAACAATTTACCAACAGTGGATGGCAAGCTTTCTGGATGTCGCGTAAACATATTCTACGCGGCGGATGCGGTGGAGCTCCTCATCAAATCACAGTGGTCAAAGATCAACCTGAAAAATAAACCTAATGAGAATGCACAATTTTCTTCCGAGGAGTCCATAATTCGATTTATGACAAAGTTGTTGGAGAAAAACATGATAAGCAGGCACGTTTTCAGTTAGGATTTTGATGTGCACGTTTAGGGCCATCAAAGCCAAGAGAAAAGTCCCTAATAAACGTAAAGAAGCGGAAAAACGGAAGGTGAAAACAACAAAAGCCACCGATTCTAAAACTTCAAAAAATGACAAGTCCCAGGTTTGTTACACTTGCATTATTTTCTCTGACAATTATATCTCCTTGAAATTGGCTGGTCTAATTATCTGTAGTAAGTCTCGTTTGTTTGTTACCTAAGTTAGCATTCAGGGTGGAGAACGTCATCCTACTCACACAGTTCGCAGATAGGGACTATGTTCCTTATAGGCCTACCCTACTTGTCCGTGGCGTGCAATTGCTGAGAAAATCTTAGGCTACCAACATTTTTTCCCAAAATATGTATGCTGGAGTGTCCTTTAACGCCTTTAGCATTCGAGACACTGTTTGTGAATGAATGAATGTATAAGCAACTTTCTAACTTCGAGCACTGGCGAAATCCTACCCGTCGACCAACCGTAAGACCATTCCGCAGACCATAAGGTTCATGGCGTTTTCGTCCAAATACTCTCGTCAAGTGTTAAAAAGTAGGCGAATTCTGGATTTCGTCCTAACGACGACGGTTTGCATGGTAAGATGGATCCCATTTGCGGTTTTTTCTACGGACCAGTCAAGCCTTTTTCGTCTACGTCGAGTTGACATCCTTTAAAGGTCGTGTGCAAAGTCTCTTAACCATCGCTTATTTTGCGTGCTGGCCGGAAACATTATTTGTCTTTTAGGGCCTAAGAAAGGTTGCTCAGATGCATTTTCACAACGGCAGAATGAAAATACAAGTGCCGTCGCATGTTTCCCTGAGAATTAATACTAGCGACCAGGGAAAAAATTGTTCTCCATTCACCTGACAACTTTTTTGTCTCTTTTTGTTTACTCTGTCTGCCGATAAGCAATACACCAATTCCCCTGTCATACGATCAAATGGAATGAAATTTCTGATTTGAGAAGCTGATAGACATCTCTGTGCTGTCATGAAGTTGTCCACGTGCATTTATACCCTTTTAACTTCTGTCACCCCTTGGCTCTAACCGCAGGTCACGTCAGCTTTGTCTTCCTCGGTGTATTTTTTGCATTTTTAAGACAGCTTTCAGATGACAGCTAGTCTCCTCCTCGTTGCTAAATGACCAATTTTCCCCTCGTCGAGAACCAGAGTCACATTAGGATTGCATCTGCCTTTTGACGTACAGCAGATGCAGTAACTCATGAAATGTTATGAGGGTCCGCCCACGCCGCGTTCAACAAATTTTTACAGTAGTAAACAAACGACCGTTCTTAAAAAGAAGACGTATTTGGGTTTATAAATTAGAGTTGATAAGCATGAGAATAATACATTTTAATTGAAAACCAAAATTACGGAAAATGGCTGCATTACAAGTAACTCAAGTAAGGCTAACTATAAGGGTGCATAGGGAAGGGAGGATTCGCATGAAAAGCGAAAAATAATAACAAATGCAGTAAATAATTTTTTCTTGACAGCCCATTTTCATTTACCACAGCAGAAAGTCCATCACACATTGAAATAGCCAGGTTGTCTATGATGATTGTTCAGTGTGATTATCTAGCACAAATGCAGGCTTTTCTTTGCCTTGCGCCGCTTTCTTTTGATAAGGGTGTATTTTTGATAGGATTAAGATCCGGGCCGTAGGCAGGCATAAAATTGAACGGATGCCACATGCGGAAAGACAGGATGTTGTCTAAAAAAGTTAGATTACAGTTGCATGGGTTGCCGAATTCATACCTTTTTAGAACGATAGACGGGAGCATTACGTATGAAATTATAGTATCCATTCGGTGTCGGTTGATATCGTTTTAGCTGAAGACCTCCCTTGCAATACCGACAAGCACCTTGATGTTGATGATGTCCGTAGTCGACTGACAAGCTGACCGCTCTCTGAGTTTGATGGCCATCCACATCATCAGCTGTCGACATTTCCTGGAGTTTGCCGTCGGCGCAGTGGGTTTACTGGAAAGCTCATATTTAAAACTAAGACCTTATCTCAGAAGTAAGTGGTCTCCCGGAATGAGTGCCTCTGACCAATGTATTTCTTAGCAAATGGCAAACGTTCTCTAATAAGTTTCCTACGTATCTGCATCCCTTTCCTGATTATGTTCATAGCGAACATAAACAGATGTTCCTCGTCAGTGGTCTGAATGGGCATGTAGTGATGCCTTTTCGGTGTATGATGAATAAAATCGCCGTCTTGCTTTTTATGAGCCGTTTTGGTTTGCTCCGCCTATTTCTGGCAACACTTCTGCGGCAAATATCCGTATACGTTCACAGTCGACTACAGATAAAAACTGTCTGAACTTATTTATGGCACGAGAAAAGTGACAGCATGTCGTAAGTGCTCAATATCTGTTTTCTTACGTCTAGTGATTATCGGTGTGGTAAAACGAACGGCGATCAAAGGAGTTTATCACCAAGTTTTGTGTCACAAAACGTCACAGATTTGCAAAGCAAAATTTTTAAAACCGGATTAGCCCCTCTTTTCTGAAAAAAGTGCAATTTCTTATATCTGCCTTCATCTGATTCTCATGGGCACGAAGTCCAATTGTCCGCTTCTAGAGGGGATTTATTTGGACTTGAGGTTTTGGCCTGTGGATTTCACTATCGAAGGAAATTGCCTGGATATCGAAAAAAGGTCGGATTTCGCCCAAATCGGGCATAAATAACAACAAATGTATGACATAATACCCATTCGAATTTCTATCACGACATTTTATGAGTTAGGCTATCTACTCTAGGCGTCTGCTAGCTGCGATTTGACGGCTTACTTCCACAACCTTTTGTGGAAGTTAGCTGTTGCACAAGCGAGCTCCTGTGTAGGACGTATAAGCAGTCGCTGACGAAAAGAGGCTGTGTCACGAGGGCACGAGCCGAATCTTTTTTGTATCCGAAAGCTGTGTCTAATCTTCGAAATGAATTGGCCTGGCCATCAGAGGTATTCAGACTGCGTCGACTACGTTATTATGATACGGCATCCTGGTGGCAGAAGCAATTTACTCAGCCACTGAAACTAACTGGGTCGATGATAACCTCGTTTGAGGGTGGTGTGACGTCAGGGTATAAGTATGGCTCTCGTCTACTATCCCTTTTTGCATATCAGTTACTAAATAGCAAAGCTTGCGGGCAAACTAGTTGGTAGAGATCACCTGCCTAAATTAACCTCCCAGCATGGTTCGACAGTATTTGCTAATCGACCACACAGCATTCTGACTTGACCTACACACAGACTGGAGTGGTACCTATTCTTCCAAATGTATTTACTAGAAGTTCTCTTGACTTCGCATTGAAAGTCGCCGCTATCATCCCTATCAATTGGTTCTGCGTACCCCGCATTGCGCCATCAAAACAGAATTATTGTGGAATCAACACTTCTTCCTTGAGCGAACCTGTAAACACTGCTGCTCTTATCCTTTGTTGTTTTTGTTGATTTTCCCACCAATATGTGCTCTGTCGCACTCCCTGTGATCGGCCGTGGTTTGCCAACCATGGCATAGCAGATGCTTAAGTACTGTGAGACATACCCATAATCTGCTGTTTGCCCCGCTCGTGTGCCAACTGGATGGAATTTGCCCGCGATTCGCCTTTCCAAAGACTGGAATGGGCGGTGCTCATTTACGATGCGATTAACTGGCAGCACAGGACCTGCTGCATCAGGTGCGATGCTGGTCTTTGCTCGTACAAGTGCAGTATTCTCTGTTTATATTTCAATACATGTCCTGGTAAGGGTACCTTAGATTCCCTTGTTGCACAGCCATCGACAAGGACGTCAACTCCGCATATTCTTCAATTGCTAGACTCTATCTAAAGGATTCAAATACCATTGTGTTTTCCCGTCCCCAAATTTTTCATCCACAGAATGACGGTGGTGAACACGACTCTGAAACGGACAAAGTTGAGTCAAAATCCCCCCCGGGCGAATCCTCCACTGAGAAGTCGGAGGCTAAATCGAAAAAGTCCTCCGGTGATTCTTTCGGCTTCCCCTTCTTCTCAACCCCTGCTCAAAAACCCATCCGTCTGGAGTATACGGAAGCTCAAGTGTTCACCCTTGATGACCCCGAGACTGTCTACGTGTGGATTCACGAACCACCACCTAGCCTCAAGACATGGCTCCTCGGTGCAGCTCTCATTCTCGGCATCATTTTGTGTTGCTTCTTCCCCATCTGGCCCTGGCAGCTGCGTCAGGGTGCCTACTACTTGACTGTGCTGGTTCTCCTCCTTCTCGGTCTCCTCTTCGTCACAGCTCTCATCCGTCTCTTTCTCTACGTCTCCGTTTTCCTTCTTAGTCTCGGCCGGCGACAGTTCTGGCTTTTTCCCAACTTCTTTGCGGATTGCGGCTTCTTTGAGTCCTTCCGGCCGTTTTATAGCTTTGAGAAGACTGCCGCTGTTACGGCTGCTAGCAGTCCGGTTAAGTCGACTAAAAAGGAGGGCAAAAGGTCCTCAAAGAAGGTTGCCCCCTCAGTGGAATCACCCCCTCCGGCTTCTGTGGAACTAAAACCCGCCGAGGGGGATTCAGAAAAGGCCTCTCATGGGAAGCAGGACTGATGACAAAACTATCAAGGCTTGTTTTGCGAGCGAGCCGGTTTCGCTGTCATGCTTCCATGCAACTTGCCTATCATCTTCCGACCCCCACCCGCCTCTCCTATCCTGCTCTGCATGTTCCTCTTTTCAGTTTACTTTTTTTCCCTCGGCAAAGGTAGTAGGTTGGTATTTTGTAGATACGTCCCTCTATTAATATAAAAATGTGAATAATTTAATGATCAAGTGGTGTCTTAAATCAATTTGACCTGATAAACTACTTAGAACTGCCACCTCTGTCATGCGCCTTCTGATCGGCGTTTAGTGGGTTGTTTGCAGTCGCTATTTTTTTTAAAAACAGACTAGAGGCCAGTAAAATTGACCTAAGCATACAGTTTCGATATATTTCCGCTTTCTTTGGTCGTCCCTAAATGCAGGTAAGGAGTGGGGGGATTTATTCTTGCAAAGTGCAGCAACCACAGGTCAGGCCTACGTATGCTAACGAAGCAGGACAGCGCAGTTAGACACAAACCATCGTCGGGAACGGCCAGATTGAATAGGATTCAAGTGTAGTTAGGAGACGCCGAGGAAATGAGTCGTTGCTGCAGCATTGTTCTGTAGTGGCGATCAGTAGCGTGTAATTTGCTGTAGAGATGTGGCTCCGGCCACGCCAGCCACCCTTTTGTTGTTGGTTATAATCCTGGTCATTTTCTGTGTGGACTAGGGGGTGTGGAGTGGAGCGCTAAGGTACGGACCCGACCGTGCCATCCACCTGTGCCCTTCCCCGCTTCCCGGTATTCTTGACTATGTCTTGACACCCGGTCCAGGTGGGGGAGGAGAGAGTGCGGTAGACGCATCGCAAGTCTGCATTTACTATAAACTAGATTACACGCAAGTCACCGTGTCTGCTTCATCTTGCTGTGGAGCACACGGAGGACATCGTCGGTAACGATTGGCTGTAATAACTTTGTTGGGTTAGTACTGAGGATGCGGGACGCATCTGTGAACGAGAAGTTTGGAAAATCGATAATCGGACTGACTGGATACGCAAGGCAGCTATTTTAATTGGGTTCGCGTTAGCCCACCGCATCTACCTTTGGTTCCATGAGACTCCGCCGAGTGCGTCTGAACACCTCAGCAGTCACTTCAGTTTGCTGGAAGGACTGAACGAGGGCAACTTGCGTGCCTTTCCGACGCCAATTGTGAGGGGGGGGGGTTCCAGGGCGTCCACTGCGTCCCATCTCATCATCAAGCGTTCCGTCCTAATCAAGTCACTAGGTCGCCATGGACCATGAGCGGGTAAGGCTAACTCTAAACTCATCTCCCTCGCTGGCGTAGTGGCAGTCGTTCTCTGGGGATAAACTATCACGCATTTAGTTTCCAGCTGTGCACACTTGGAAATGCAGTGAGTGACCGATCTCATGAAATGTTGGCCGAAATTCTGAAATTCCTTTACGATTAGGAGGGATTACGTAGGTGGGGTTGTAATATTGATTAGCGTGCGGCATAATCCTATAGCATTTCGAACTCTCCAGGATGATGGCTTTTGGATGCACTCCTTCTTGACCTGCAGAAACCGTACTCGTTAAAAAAATTACTACTAAAGTTGCATGCATTTATCCTATGGATTTCCGGCGGTCTTATAAATTCAAATAGATTTTATAGAAAACGTGCACAGAATAAGCTTCTTCTCGCCATTTGGTAGAAAATGATATTGTCTTCGCATTTTATGCACGAAGAAAGTGTATATTTAGGTTTTAAAAGTCTCCCAATTCCCGAATATTTTTGAGCCTGATCTGCCATTGCATCAGTGTTCAGCGATTTCAGTCAACAAGGTGCATGCTTTCCGCGTAAGGAAAACCATATATTCCTCTATGCCTTTAAGAAGATACCACATAGAGTTCATAAAGTTTCGCAATTGGTCCGGACTGTGTTGTACATTTCATGAGGAGCAGTGGTAAACGGACATGCGCGGTCCTGTACGCATGGACATCGCATAGTCTTAAAAATCTCATAATTGTAAACTTTTTCAAAACCTAAATATACACTTTCTTTGTGCTTAAAATGCAAAGACTATCATTTTCTACCAAATGAGGAAAAGAAGCTTATTTTTGTGCACGTTTTCTGTAAGATATATTTGAATTTATAAGACCGCCGAAAATCCATAGGAAAAATGCATGCTACGTATGTAGTCATTTTTTTTATCAAGCACGGTTTCTGTAGGAGGTCAAGAAGGAGTGCATCCAAAAGCCAACATCATGGCGAGTCCGAAATGCTATAGGATTATGCCACACGCTAATCAATATTACACCCCTACCTAAGTAATCCTTCCTAATCGAAAACGAATTTCAGAATTTTGGCCAACATTTCATGAGATCGGTCACGCACTGTACGAGGCCTTCTCCCCCCTCCCTACCTGACAGTTCACCATCGACTCCGACGAGGTCCGCCGTGCGCTGCACAACAGGTTGAAAGCAGGGACGGTGGCTTGCGCGTGAATTAGTTAATAGTGATATTGGACTTGCGAAGCACCCACCTCACTCTCCCCCACCCAAGACAGGGGTGGGGGACGACTCGGATCCCAATTGGCGCGACGTGAACCTGCAACTGGGCCTGCCACCACACCCCAAATGTTGACATTTGTTATGGGGTGCGCATTTCTGATGTGGTCCCGAGTGTTGGTCCAGCGCATCTACCGCGTGACCTGTTTTAGGGACAACCATGCTATCCACCACAGTGTTGGGCCCCTCGTGGCGTTCCCCGACAGATGATATTTACCCTTTGGGGAGTGGCAATTTCCGTCGAGCGTTTGAGGTATACGATTGCATCTATCACCTGGAAAAGCAAGGCTCAAACTCACTAGAGCCCCTGTTTAACGATTCGAGAGATGGACTTTAAAGGAAATGCCAATATTCGTGAGAGCTCTTGAAGGCTGACGACACGTTTAATGACTGCCGTACTTTATTTGCACCGAATTCGCTGCTTTCGGCAATTGAGTTTTAGACAGAACTGTCGGGGTGTGAAGCGTGGCACTTTCGCCGCTACAACTTTCACATCTGTATTAAAGTTATTGTCCTCTAACTAGCAACCTTTAGTTTTCGTTATGCCTCAAGAACATTCAGCCCTCTCCTATGCAAGTGTCTAATTTGTCGCAGGGTTTGTTACATGATAGGAAAACGTACTGTCCACAATGTTCGGTGCCAAATTCCTGCAGGCTATACGTCCTTTGGGGGTCAATATCGGTCATACATTACGCCGGACTTGAGATGCTCACGTTAAGGCTGAATTATACTACTACTACTACTACTACTACTACTACTACTACTACTACTACTACTACTACTACTACTACTACTACTACTACTACTACTACTACTACTACTACTACTACTACTACTACTACTACTACTACTACTACTACTACTACTACTACTACTACTACTACTACACTCGCTGTCAGCTCCTCTACCTATGTCAATAGTTCGACTTCTACTGCTAATTACGGCAATGCTTTTATTGATATCGGAACTCCTTGAACCAGACCCTGTTGTACTGTATACACTGTCATAGCGAAATATGCTTGTTACGAGCAAGTGGTGCTCGTCTCATGTTTTTGCATCCGACCCCGTTTTGGTCTTCTTTAAAGACAACAGGCTCCGTCTTATAGCAAAATTCGGTTTATTCAAAGAATCGATTTATTTGCTTCTACACGGGAGTCTCCCATTCCTGCAGCTTCACTGCGGGGCTCCCAATAGACGTACATGGTTCCCTAGTTGGTAAATCGTGAAAACAGGCGTATGCCGACACACCTGGCGGACCGCTGCTTTCCCGTGCGCAACCATCCTCTTCTTACGCTCTGCGCACCAATGGGTGATAAGGCTTCTCCGGTTGCCAAGTTCCAAAGGCGTCCTGCGTCTCCTAAAGTGTATCAGATGTAGGGGTATTAGCCATGTGTTTAGTCTAAGCGGTCGATGAAGGAGGACGGCATAAGCCAGGGGGAGGGGCAAACTTCAACAATGCGCGCTGCCATGATTAATATGATTTCTGAAAATATGAGAGATTCAAACGGTAGGCAAACATCTCACCTTTCTACTCGTTTAGATTAGTTAACATACAGCCCGTGGTTTCTGATATATCGTTTATTTTGCGGGTATGATACCCTTGTAGATGAATCTTGGTGGTTGGTCTGTTGGTGTGCAAGATGACCTTGATGAAGTTTGGAGGAGTCAGAGTAACCGGCTTATTCTTTTTCTGACGCATCTGATTTGCGAGCCCAAAGTAAGCAGTTACTTCCCGTGGGGCTTATAGGGTAGCCGAACATCCGATAGCTTTTTTGCTATTGCTCCATCTCTTGTACAGTTAATTTCGGCAGCACTGATCCGGCAGCGGAGGGGCGCATTTTGGAAGGAGGGCCGGGGGTGCAGTTGGTGACATCTGAGGCCGTGTGAGGCGATCCCTCTTTTCCTTGCCGCATGCATTTGCAGCCGCCAGAGAATTGCGAACCGTCGTTAAGGCAGTGAAGTACAGTGCGTGACCGATCTCATGAAATGTTGGCCAAAATTCTGGAATGCGTTTCCGGTTAGGAAGGATTACTTAAGTGGCGTTGTTGTACTGATTATCATGCAGCATAACCCTATAACATTTCGGACTCGCCAGGATGTCGGCTTTTAAATGCACTTCTTTTTGACCTCCTGTAGAAACCACACTCGGTGAAAAACGACTACTTAAGTAGAATGCATTTTTCCTATTGATTTTCGATGGTCTTATAAATCCACATATATTTTATAGAGAACATGCAGAAAAATATGCTTTCTTTTGCTCCTTTGGTAGAAAATCACATTGTATTTATATTTCATACCCGAAGAAAGTGCACATTTTGGTTTTAAAAAAAGTTTCTAATTATGAGATTTTTAAGACCGTGCGATGTCCATGCATGCAAGACCGCACATGTCCATTTACTAATGCTCCTCATGAAATGTACAACACAGTCCGGATCCATTGCAAAATTTCATGAACTCTATGTGGTATCTTCTTAAAGACATAGAGGAATATATGATTTTCCTTACGCGGAATGCATGCACTTTGTAGACCGAAATTGCTAGACGCTGATGCAATGGCAGATCAGGCTGGAAATTATTCGGGAATTGGAAAACTCTTTTAAAACCAAAACGCGCACTTTCTTCGGGTATGAAATATAAATACAATGTGATTTTCTACCAAAGGAGCAAAAGAAAGCATATTTTTCTGCATGTTCTCTATAAAATATATGCGAATTTGTAAGACCATCGAAAATCAATAGGAAAAATGCATTCTACTTAAGTAGTCGTTTTTCACCGAGTGTGGTTTCTACAGGAGGTCAAAAAGAAGTGCATTTAAAAGCCGACATCCTGGCGAGTCCGAAATGTTATAGGGTTATGCTGCATGATAATCAGTACAACAACGCCACTTAAGTAATCCTTCCTAACCGGAAACGCATTCCAGAATTTTGGCCAACATTTCATGAGATCGGTCACGCACGGTAGGTGTGTTAGATCTTCCCTACCAAGTCGACTACGCAATAGCCGACAGCCCGTGGGCAGTCCGCAAACCATTTGGTTGATTTCACGTCAGGAGATCACCCCACTAGGGCTACCCGTTTGGCGTACTTGGCGCCCTGGCCAGGCGTCCTCGCATCGTTCAAAGGGGGTTCTGATCTTCCTGCTTGTTGCAGCTCGCGAACTCGCGTCAATATGGCCTGACGTCAGTTGATGCTCGCAAGGTGAAATCTCATTCATCTGGTCCCTGTCATTGTCGTTGAAATCATTCTCGTCCAGATGGGTTCTGTAGATCATGACTTTCTCGTATTGTTGACCTTTACTAAAAACCGCGGGTTGAACGTTTTTCGTGTCGTACCATATGGTCAGCACTCATCAGTTGGTATCTCGGGTCGGATGTCATTTCGTGGCCATACCTGCAGTTGACAAGCCCCAGCCTAACCCCAAACCCTCAACCCCTACCCATAACCACACCCCCCACCCGTAACCCTGACGTCAACCCCTAACCCTGGCCCCTAACCCCAACCCCTAACCCCTTACAGGTACGGCTACGAAGAAGGATCTTGCCGTACTAAATCTGTAGCAACCGACGGTACGAAACTTCTCCAAACGTACGCTTGCGGGGATGATAGGTGGCGTGGTGACCTGCTCTTCGGCAATTTGAGCAGGTGGTAGTGTCACTGTCAATTCGACTGCTGGGCAGAAGCCATGACTGGGGTCGGTTGGAGTTCGTGTGAGCATTGATCAGATGGAACAGGTCATTGAGTGGAAATGTGCTACACATGGTAGCAACGCCAGTGATGGTTGGGAAAATGTTCCACGGTTACCTTAGCCAGCGCCACCCATTGTACCTGAGGTTGGGGCATAAAGGCACCATAGAAACAACTTCTCCGATGTAGTCTGTTCGTCGTGCCTAGTTCCGCGATATGATGTGGCACAGGTTGAGCACAAGAAACGCTGTGAACTATAGTCACGAATCTAGTCTACTAGGTGCTCTAGATTGTTGGGTGCTTACGGAGTTGTCGGACCGAAGCAGTTTGGCCTCCTTTTCAGACCACTCGTATTAGGTGACCGCGCGTACTTGCCTTTAATCACATATGGTCTACAACGGTCATGCACTCAAGCTAGCACTTTCATCTCGATCTCCCTTAATGCAGTAACATAGGCTGGAATGCAACTCTGGAACACTTAAAGCACTCGTCATGGATTCGAAAATCTCTTTGTCCATGCAAGCATATAATGACAACTGTATCGGCCAGCATTTCGTAAAAGACGACAGCGGGTAAAAAACACAGGATACATCTAACTAACCTACTCTCAGATCGACTCGCAAACATTAAATACTCGTCACAACACATCAATTTCACCATAATCCTCCTCCTCC
>CACRXP010000641.1:55229-70652 GCA_902702965.1 Spirometra erinaceieuropaei
TGTGAAAGGCAATTCTTGCTGAATGCTCTTGCTCCAATTCATTCCTGGGGAGCCGTTTAAACGTTGCGTCTCCATCCAAATTGCTGTGTTTATGCTGTTATCTGATTAAAGTCAAGGGAAGTAAGTGCTGAACCTCGTCTATTTGTATTTTGGTCAAAAACCTTCACAAGCAGAATTTAGTCACCCTTGAATATCCCCTAAACAAGTAAGAGGAGGGTGTTAAAGACCCCGTCTAGAGTCAAAACCCTTTGATTTTCCATTATCCTTCCTGCTTTTGGCCGCGTTTCGTGAAAAGTAGTGTGTATGGGCTTTACTATGAGTTCATCTTTCTGCCTTTTATAATCTCCTACTGGACGAGAGATAGGAAATATGCCCGGCTGGGGGGTCGTTTAAACAACATAATGTTACCCATCGAGGTTCAGGCTTATCCGTTTGTGCGGTAGTCCTCCAAACACAGTTTTCACTCGGCCGACTGTTCAAAGAGGTGTCTGACAGAAATACCAAGCGGAGATGCTTCACCGCGAGGTCCCCAGACCATTTACCTTTCAACCATTTAAATGAACGTCCTGACGACTTCTTATGTTACGTAGTGGCCAGCGTGATAAACGACCTCATCAATCTAATTTGTGCCTAATTTAAATTTGCTGAATACTTCTTTGTGAACATGGTTAAGCATCTTTCGAATAATATTATAACAAAATTTGTTTGCCTTCTAGTTGGGTGTAGGCATCACAATCAGGATTTTGTCGTTCCGCTTGGGTGCTAGTTTGAACCAGCACGAATCCATGAAATATACTGCTACTGACAATGACGAAAATTGCATTAGTTTGCCTAGGCACTCAAATCTGTCCAACTTACTGATGGTGAATTAGAAGATGAATCCAGTAATTAAGTCTCCTGCTGCTCATATTATCCTTCTTCCCAACGAACTTGGCGTCAACCTACACCAAATTTGTGTCCTAAAGGCGAAATATGAACTAGAAACGATCTCAGAAACGACAATTTTACTGGACTGACGTTTTAAGCACGTGCAGTTGTGAACCATTTGCGGTGGTAACTGAGGTAATAGCATCGCAGCTCATTGGATCAACGAGTGTTTGTAGATCTGTTGGTGATAAAACTCTCAGCACGCAGTTGGGGACACGTCGGGTGGAGGGGTGAGAGAGCGGTAATGGCCAGAGCGTTGCTGTATGGATGGGCTGAAGCTTCATTTTAGTATGTCGTGACGAATTTCATTATCCGGATGAGGTTCTGTCCACTTAAGGCGACGAACTAACAACCCCTGCGAATGTCGGAGTGCTGTTTACTTAGATACTGCGCCACTTCGCTCTGAGACCCGATAGAACTTGGAGGAGAGGACTAAGCGAATTCAGTTCCCCAGCAAGTCCTCGTCGTTGACAGTGGTGAGCCCAAGGGCTTTATTCGCCTGACGTTTCGGATTCTCACTTGAACCCATCATCAGAGACAGTGGCAGAAAAGGGTGACGCCTGCACAGGAAGTTGCAGTATTTATAGGATGCAGTCGATATGCTACCGCATACCCATAGCTATACCTATATACCTGTATACCTATAGCTATACCTATATACCTG
This sequence comes from Spirometra erinaceieuropaei, assembly GCA_902702965.1. Lineage (NCBI taxonomy): Eukaryota > Metazoa > Platyhelminthes > Cestoda > Diphyllobothriidea > Diphyllobothriidae > Spirometra > Spirometra erinaceieuropaei. The sequence goes on from CACRXP010000641.1 coordinate 56,821, forward strand.
TGCACGAGTCATCCTTTTCTGCCACTGTCTATGATGATGGGGTTAAGTGAGAATCCGAAACGTCGGACGAATAAAGCCCTTGTTCTAGCGATCGCTTCTTCTTCTTCTCCTTCTTCTTCTTCTTCTTCTTCTTCTTCTGCTCAACTAGTTCCTGGAACTCACATCTTCGCTTGTATCGGCAATGGTGAGCCCTTCAGAACAGCAGTCAAAGTGCCAACTCTCCCTTCTCCACCATAGGACCGAAGGGAAGGGGAGTGTTCCTGTCGTTGCGGCGCCCGTGCCGTGGCGGCGTTGACCACATTTGGCTTAAAAGTGCAGTAAGAAGGCCTCGGCGTTTCCTCAGTGCCTCAGGTAGCCTAGACAGTTGACTGGCACTCAGCTCCATGGGCTCTTGGGTTGTCGCAGTGCTGTTATGCGCTTAGTAAATGTCCGATATGACGAAATTCGTTTTGCACGACCTAACTCAGGAGATGATTCGATCCTATTATCCCGTTAGAATGTCATCGCCATCAACCTGTATGAATATTCTGTACACGGGGTTTATACCCTGTTTTGCAGTTCAGATAGTTCGTTGAGCGCCATCCACATACAACTTTCAACATCTTCGATCTCAGCCTGCAGGAAGTGGGCTCGTAGCTTAGGTAGGAGAGTGTTTGACTGAGGTCTAAATTACAGGCCGTTGTCTGGGGTTGCTTGTGGTCGACCGGTAGAGATGTCCACTTCAGCATCTGTTGGCTTTTTCTGTAAAATTCTCGGGATTAATGACGGAAGAAGAAAAACGGTGAACAGCACTGTCAAGTGGCCTGAAGGGAACCTTAAAGTACCACGGCAGCGAAGGTTCCAACCTAGCTGAGGCAGCCGGAAAAACTTTTGGGGAAGGATAAGGTATTTGCGCGAGGTAAGAAAATGCCAACTGTTGTTTAGCAAATTCATCATCGTTTTGACACTCATGCCATACCGGCAGACTTATGCATGGGTAGAATGGTATCACCGACAAAGACAAGGGAGACTGGAACAGCCGTTTCTGGCTTATTAGCCGTCGTCAGCCAGGCATGCCCACCCCCAAAGTGTGGAACATTTGGGGCTCAAACTCGAGACGTGATAGTTAGAAGTCCAACGTCTCTAACCACTGGGCCACGGGCCCGTTGTCCTGTCGGTTGCGGTCGGGAATATACAATGGTGGGGGGCGCTCACCGATCGTTATTACGGAACACACTCGTTCCGATGTGCCTTACGGGCTCTCTCTGTAGCCCAACCAAGAGCCGCATAGCGGCGTATGATGATATAAGCGGTATGTTATTACTTATAAGAACGATCGGTGAGCGCCCCCTACAATTGTAAATTCCCAATCGAAACCGACAGGACAACGAAGCCGTGGCCCAGCGGTTAGAGACGTTGGACTTCTAACTAACAGGTCGCGAGTTTGAGCCCCAGGTGTTCCACACTTCGGGGTTGGGTATGACTGGCCGAAGACGGCTGGCATGGTCCCATATGAAAACAAATACGTTCAGTCCCTTTCACATTGGACCCAGGTGGAGAGTCGGATTTTGAAATCATGACGAGGACTCTCACTGCCACTGTATCTTTAGCTGTCCACCTGGGAAGATGAACGTGACGGCAGTGATTCCGCAGTCGCCGTCACAGTCATCATTACCGTTAAGAACTGCGTAGCTGACATGATGTCGTCTCTGACTATGGAGAGGCGGCCGCGGTCGATACATCAGATCATTAAAAATCTGGTGCTCGTATTCCTAGTTTTCGTTTTTTATGACCACCTCACTCACCTGCTTCTGACGATTCGCTTCGGCAGCAGACCTGATTAATTCCTTTTTGTACTCCTTAAAGTCTTCAATCTCCTGCATCTCCTGCTGTTTCTTAAGTATGAATTCATGCTCGCCTTTGTTGGCGTCCTTTCGCGCTTGACGACGTCTTTCGAGTTCTGCCAGGAAGATATCTCGAAGTTCCAGCTTTCTCTTCAACGCCAGATCCTTCTCCCTACAAAGACACTTACGCGTCTGAGAATTTTGTTCATATGGAACAGAACCAGGGCAAAACATGATGGGATAATTCGGTGATGATCGGGCACGTGGCCTCACCTGTTTTTTACTTCTATAAACGCCTACTTATATCATTTGGGCAGGCCTAATTTAACCCCCTTTCGCTCATTCTCGTCACACCTCCCTCAGGAGTTACCGTTTGGGTTAGCGTTGGACTTATGGCTAGAGTTACGTAGTTATGGATTGAGATTGGAGTTAGGGGTCAGGGTTATGGCTAAGGTTCGGCATAGGGTGTTGGGACTATGGTTAGCGCTAGGGGTTTAGGTTTGGGATTAGGCTTTAGACATCGGTTTATAGTTAGGGATTGGGCTATCAGCGTTGTCAACTCTACTTATATCTTCGGTCTTGGCCGCCAGGAGGGCCAGACTTAAAGGTATATTCTTCACGCCTCCACCTTCGACGTGATTGGTCCTCACAGGCTGGGGTCAATGAGCCTGCAATATGTAACTAGGGCGCTCAGTTTCCATTTATTCCGCCCATTTACGACTGCTAATTTCGAGTATTTGAAATTACACGCTTGCTTTTTTGGCGTGCTAAAACGAGTTACTGGCGTAAATGTATTTTCTAAACTCGTGCTTCCCGAAAACAACTATCTTCAAGTTTCGTTTACCCACCTATTAAAACCCATATAACAACAACTCCTGTATTACAAAAGTCCTTGCCTCCCGTTTTCTCAGTGGGGCCACATATCTGGACGACACCGAGAATTCTTTGAGGAAAGGTCTTCATGCGTATTAAATCGAAATTTCACCATTTCCTTCAGGAATTCCGACCATAGACTGCGTACTTCCCCAACTGTCAGTATAGCGAACTTAAAAACACGAGGAATCGTTTATTTTAACATGCTGCTCACCAAATGATCATCTGCCATCTTGAAATGCGTCCGTGAATTCTCCGTTTTCTACTAGGTTTATTATCAATAAGGAGTTAAAAATGTCGACGTATATAACCCCCTTTTAATTGAATGATTTCGTTAATTTTTGTTTTTCGGCTTAGTTAAAGGCACTGGGGACGGCTTCAGTATTGATAATGATAATTCGCATATTTTTCTGGTGTTCTATGACATGCGGCGCATATGTGTCCTTGGGAGGAATGAACAGTCGTCAGACACCCGAGGGAGGATCACAGATTAGACTCCTAGATTTCCATCAGATGAAGTCAATTTAAGTGGAAGTGATGATGTTTCATAGTAAACTCTTTTTTTCCTTTATTGTGAAGAATGACTGTCATCTCAATCAGTAACATTGTTAACTGTAGCAAAATTTCATTTAACGAAAAACCCATAATTTTTGGAACGGCGTGCACAAAAATCGTCTGACAATCCGAAATCTATCTGCCATAACTGATAAACAAACTGTTTACTGTCACTAAAAATAATATGGACGTGGGTTTGGGTCTGGTGTCCGATTAATGGACCATTTTCGTCCAATCACCTGCGCGAGCCTTCTTAGGGCAACGGAAGCATAGTGATAATGGTCTCTCAAAATGCTTTTATTTGTTCTGTAAACGCCTAAAATAATACCCTTTCTTTAAAAGACTGGCCTGGCGGTAGTGTACATAAAGTGAGTTTTCTTCTGTAAAAACACCCTTATTCAACCATGCGGTCTTTAAGAGTTGATCTTTGCTCCGTGTCGCCTTAATTTATTTCACAAAAAGCGTCCTTTTAAGCAATGGTCTTGGTCTCACTGTTGGTTAGTTGTCGACTCTATTCGACCGTAAAAGTCGGTAATGTGCGCAAAAAAGCATAGTCTGTATTATAAGCAGAGCTAGTGTTGCACACACCAAACTGCGTACATTGCCTGAATGAACGGAAAAAGTGGAGACATACGCCTGAAGTTCGGCTAGTTCTTTAGCCACAACAGTCTCACAGCGATGCTTTTCCTTCTGGAAGTCGCCACATCGCAGCGTCATTTTGTCGCGCAGCTGAAAAAGGATAACTGGTATTTGTCAGTAGTGTGAACCAAACACTGAGGATAAATAGGGCATGCAGGTCCTCCTAAGTTATTTTGAACTTACCTGTACGTTCACTGCATAAAATTAAAGTAAATGTCTACTCAAATGAACTAAGTAAGAGTGTAACGGTTATTCGTTTTCAGAAGTCGTCTTGCAGACATTTGCGAGCGCTCGAGTCGACCAATACCAAATATAGCATTATCGTTAGAGGTAATAGGTTTTAACAACGGTAGTCAGACGGCATTTCAAAATCCTCACTAAAAATTGTAGCGAACCAGTATGCGACCATGTCCTCGAGTAACCTGAGCTTGGGCTGTTTGTTCGACACAAATACAATGCTCGGGGTACCCAGAAGGACAGGAGAAAATTAGGATGGCATTTCTGGCGTATTAACCTCAGGCTTTGATGAGGGACGATTTGAACTCGGGTGTCTTGGCCATTCAGCGCTAAGCAGTCCAACTTTATGCCATTGAGGTACCGGCTCGATGTCCAGTCGATTATGTCCAGAATTATTAACTCTGGTAAAATGACGTTCACTGATCAGGTTACAGAACGAGTTCGGCTCTCTATGATTTGCTAGGGCGTTGAACTACCTAATGCTCACCAAAAAGGAACCAGGATTCGAATCCCAGGTCATCCAGACCTGAGGTTGTGCGTGACCGACTGACGACCGCTGATAAACCACAAATGGCCGCCTCAGTCTCCCTTATCTTCTTGCCTGTGCCGAGTCATAAAATTTTACTACTTCTTTGTCTTCTTCGATTGCTTGTATATAGAAACACATTCCACACACAGTAAACGTCCAGACGATAAAGACCACGATCCCGTGGAAGTCACAGTTAAATCGTCCTTCGATCAAGCAGGAATGTCACCAAAAAGTCAGATTTCGTATTTTTTTAATTCCTCATTTACTTCTGCAGTCTGTAGTAAAGTTTTGAGTTTCGGCCATTTTGTTACTCTCCGGATTTTTGAGGTAATATACACGTAAAATGGCCGAGGTCGTTTGATTGACCGGATTCGTGCACCATATTTAGTGTTAAAATTCGGTATTACTGAAAATCGAGTGCCTCACGGTGCACGCCTATTTAGTCAGCGAAGTGGAGTGCTTCGCGACATTGAATCTTAGGTCCAATCGCAGTCTGCGGTACCACGTCATATTAAAACTTCCAACCCACCTGGTCGTGCACGCACTTAGCGAATTCCTGTTTGACTTTGTACTTGGCTATCCTCTCCTGGCATTCGCGTTCCTGTTCCGAGGCAATTAACGCATCCATCCACTCGCGCTCGATTCGGTCTTCCTCGGCCTTGAAGGAGAATTAGTTCACAAACAATCGGTAGCCTTTCAGAAGACATAACATCAGTACTCTGTAGTGTCTGTTTGCAAAAATAATCCTTTGTGGAGCTGCGATTGTGTAGTTAGTACAAAATGTATTGTGAAAGTTAAGACACACCGGTTAGCGGAAAGGTAAGTTGTCTCGAGATCCAAGGTTTCAGTACTTATGACAAGGACTTTTTGGCTAAATTTTTTCAGAATTTATCTTTCACGAATGCTTTGCAATCAGCGACGATGAGGATTGGTGTGCCAAATATTCCATGAAATAGGAATTTCCGAGTGGATGGAGATGTCTTTTCCCGTCCCCTTTCGTAAAGACTTCGATCTTTCTCGGACATTAAATATACTCCTCGGGATCCCAAACTGGGTCCTTTGTATGCCAGACTTTCGTGATATTATTCGGATTATCACCAATAGAAGGAACCGGTGCTTAAGGCGAAAATCTCACTGATGATTTATGCACCCTATACCGTTTATCAACAGAAAGCAATGCATATTTCTTTATGCATGCTCTAATCGAGAATTTTTTGGCCATAAACATGATGAAACGCGCATGAAAAGTGGATGCTATTTGCTAATCGGATCGAGGACTCTGTGTATGCAAACTACGCACATTCAGAAGGTACCGAAATTGATGACTGAAATCTAAGTGGTTAGCAAAGCTTGGTCAATGTAGCTAAGTTTGAAAGGAGGAGATGTAATCATTGACAGAGGAATTTTATTTGCCTGACATTTTGGTTTCAAACATGACACATTTTACACAAACAGACTACGCACAACCGAAAATTGGGCTATCTGTTTCGTATGCAGAATGTAAACAGAAGTGGGAGAGATTTTTGTCAAAAAAATTCTTATTTGTAAGTCCGGGTCTTTTGTCTTCCTATAATTCAGGAATAATACCAGCAGAGAGTCCATCGTTTCAACATATTGATAATTTCCGCGCAAAAAGCTCTATTCCGAAAACGATTATGAGATGGCCAAACATGTTTTTAGGAATATGTTTTCTTGTAATTTAATTTCAGGTATTATATCTTATTTAGAAATTATAAGGCACTGCGTGATTTGCTTGAGAAAAGTGTTGATATCTCCAGGACCAATCTTTAGCGCATTAATCATCATGGCACGTGTTCTGTAGGGCAGTGTGTTGCGTATTTAAAATTTACTGGATAATTTTTTACGTTTCGATTGAGGCCTCGAGCATGAGTTGTAGGTTGCTTAGTATGCTACTTAAGCTTTGGTATGCTTCGTGGAATTTAAAAACGATCACATAGGATTTTCTGAAAGCACAGTGTCTCTTTCTGCCAAGTAATTCACTTCGAAAAGATGTGATTTCAGGCAGGACGACCATGGCGAAGCAATTTGACCTACAAGACCCCCGCCGGGACCTCGTAGTACAGGTGGTTAGAGCACCGGCTATACTATAGTGACCCCCTTACTCTCATGAGTTCATAGTCCCGAGGTCACCAATTATCTTAGCAGGTGTATCAGTCAGCTTATGAGAAGAGTTCGTTTTGTAGCCTTACTTAAGGGATAAAAGGTAGTTTGGCGAGTCTAGGCCAAAAATAAATGCTCAGGTTTACGTTATTAAGAGAACGGATTTTGGAGGTTAACTTAGTATAAGTGCCTATGAGCGCCTTCAGTCACAGTTTAAAATGTCATGGAGTATGAAGTATTAAGAGATTCTAGCCAATGCTTAAAAGAATATCTTTTTGCAAACACATTGTGGGGGGGCGGGAGTTAATAATTAGTCTGTCGGCTGTTGTATCTGTGGAGGGAATGGCCGAGGGCGGGAGATTGTTGAGGCCACTACTTCGGCCAAACCATTCATCTCGACTATTGGTCTGAGCCCAGGAAGTCTATTTTAGACTGCCATACTACAAAGTAGGGATTAATTTTTGAGGAAATTAAAAGATCTTAATTTCGAAATTGGATTATCTGACAGAAAACACTTGGGGAACAGCGGATGGTCCACTGACGAGCTGAACCCTTCGCAGCTGTGTCAAGCAGCGTTGGAATAAATACAACCTATGCATAAACTACCGGCTGCATGTTGGCAGTTTATGAATATTACGTGGTTATATGGCTGTGGTTGATGAGCTTCGACCCAAAGCTTCATATCAACTGTCGGTCTGAGTCTGCGATGTTTAATTCAGACTGATTTAGTCCAAGTTAGCGATTGATCGTTGAGGAAAGTAGGAAAATTGTGATAGAAAAAGGTCTCCTGTGTGTGTGGACAGATACAAAATCGGTACCTTCTTCATTTTCCTGTTGAGTTCTGTTGCAATGGCCTGTGACCTCTGCATAATGCCGACTGCTCTGGAGCGCACTGCCCGAGCAAACAACATCAGTTCGGGACTAGATAAATAAAAAATAAAAAATAAAAATAAAAAAGAAGTGAACACGATAACTCGGGTCTCAACTTTTATGACGGAGTGCTTAGTACTGAAGCACTGCCGATTGAGCACTACCTACAACGGTAGAGAACTTCTGACCCTTCAAACGACCATGCAATCAGATCAAACTTCATCTATGTCCTACTAGAATACCTATCATTTACTGATATTACACCGGTTCTGGTTCTGATGCCTATACCTGCCTCCCCTTCCACATCTGTAACGCCGACCAAGCGACAAATGAGCCAATCTTGATGACAGTGCTGACACAGACCGCGTCGGCGGGCCTTTCCGCGTCAGTAGTGGTGCACAGCTCAGACAGTCGCTACCCTGCAACTGAAACTGAACCATCAACTTATCTCTCCCTGGGTGTCTCTGGACTTCCTTGGAAACCAAACGTCGGCATCATAGTCCTGTAGTCATTGTCGTAGGATATGGGATAAAGCGTTAGTTTAACACTGCGACGGATCGACGATAGGCTGACAGAAATCCTTCCGACCCCCTTGAATGGACGATTGTTTACAGAGATCTCTCTTATGTGCTGGCAAATAACGAGGTTACACCTGCCTGAACCTCTGTCATTTTTGGGGTCAAGAAATGACTTTGCACGGTTATCTCCGCTGTTTGCCCTCACGCAGGTAAAATAAGCCACATGTTAATAACAAACTCAAAAACAAAGGATAGGGCTTTGCATGAAACTTTGCCTACAACAGCCACACGCATTTCAGTATACTGTGGCCATAAGACGGTTCGACCGTCGATCTAGATGTAGTTCACCGTGCACTCAACAGCAGAATGAGAACAGGGACGGCGACTTGTGTGAGATTTAGTTTATAGTGAATGTAGACTTGCGCCTACCATTTACTGATATTACACCGGCTCTGGTGCTACTGCCCATGCCTGCGTCCCCCTCCACATCTTTAACGCTAAACAGGGAGAACTCGAGAAAAGGGCGAACAAGCGACAAATGAGGTAATCTTGATGAGAGTCCTGACACAGACCGCAGTTCCTACATCTGCGATGGCGGGTTTTTCTGCGTCAGCACTGGCGCAAAGCTCAGACAAGCGCCGCTCTACTGTCTTCTTGTTCACGGAACCATCAACTTATCTCTCCCTGGCTGTTACTGGGCCGCCTTGGAGACCAAACGCCGACATCACAGTCCCTTAGTCATTGTCGTAGAAGATGGGATAGAGCGTTAGTTTAACACTGTGATGGATCGACGATAGGCTGACAGAAATCCTTCCGACCCCCTAAATGGATTATTGCTTACAGAGATCTCTTTTATGTGCAGGCAAATAACGAGGTCACACCTACCTGAACCTCTGTCATTTTTGGGATCAAGAAATGACTTTGCACGGTTATCTCCACTCTTTGCCCTCACGCGGGTAAAATAAGCCACAAACTCAAAAACAAAGGATAGGGCTTCGTCTGAAACTTTGCCTTCAATAACCCCGCACATTTCAGTATGCTGTGGCCATAAGACAGCTTGACTGTTGATTTAGGTGATGTGTCCGCGGTGGGCTCCATAGCAGGGTGAGAACGGGGACAGAGATTTGTGCCTGATTTAGTTTATAGTGAACGTAGACTTGCGCTGCATCTACCGCATCTCCTTCTTCGAATAAAAAATATAAAGATGACGTGATTCTCTATCAAATGACTGAACGAAAACATATGTTTGCTCGTGGTTTCTCAAAAATATATCTAAATTTGCAAGACCACCAAAAATCAGTGGGGAAAATGCCTGCTACATAAGTAGTCATTTTATACTGAATACGGTTTCTACAGGAGATTGAACAGCTATTTATTCAAAAGCCGACATCCTGCCGAGTCCGAAATATTGTTGGATTATGCTGCAAGACAGTCAGTATTACAACCGCATTAAAGCATTCCGTCCTAGTCGAAAACGCATTTCGGGATTGCAGCCAACATTTCATGAGATCGGTCATTCCCTGTATCAACGTTCGCTTATCAGCCCGCTAAACTGATTCAGTATGCTTAGCAGGGGCCATCAAAAAAGCCAATCCGGTAAAAATGGATTTCCGAAAAACGGTCAATAAAATTACGAAACGATAGCGACTGGCAGGTTTGGAATGGACTGTTAAGGAGCGGGTATAATGGAGATAAGTGGAATCCGTGATACCACGCCACAATGAGCGACTGAATTAGAGCGTTGTTGCGGGTCTCCGGATTGTCAGTGTTTGGCCCTCGTACCTACAGACCGCGCACGAGATTATTTTGCACGCAGAGCATTTGGTTGTGCAGTTGTATTGCGATTCACCCTTTCTGGCGATGTCAAAAGAAATTTCAGTTCTTCGGCTACCTGGGGGTCCCGGTTCACACGGTTATCCACCCAGATTGGCCTTCCTCAAACCGTTCATACATATTAACGTTCGCTTATCAGGCCACTAAATTGATGAGGCATGTTTAACAGGGGCCATCAAAGGAGCGAATGCGCATGAAGGCCGGTTGAGCGACGCTTGTCTTTTCCCTATACTTGTTCGTAGACCCAGCAATAGGGAAGTGTACATCAACTTTGGTAGCCGTTAATGCGCGTGAAACGACCCGACGTACTAAATGAACAGCTGCGGCCTTTAATTTTAGCCGCCAATCTGTCTTAGCTTTTTGCGCGAGATATTTGATGGCCCCTCTCCTTCAGCATACCGCGGATACTACTTAATTCGATCGGGCACGGAATTGCGGTCCCTCCCCCGGTAGCATGGTGTATGGGAGGATCAAATTCCCGTGTCTGGGCTTCAACCCTAACCCTAACCTTCATATTATTACTTCCAACCTCGAGGCTAACACTAACTCACCTAACCCTACTTAGCATAAGGACAGCTCGACTGTTGATTTAGATAGTGTGTCCCCTGTGTGCTCAACAGGAGGATGAGAACGGAGACAGCGATTTGTGCGTGATTTATTTTATAGTGAATGTAGACTTGCGCTGCATCTACCGCACTCTCTCCTTCTTGCCCATCTGGATCCGGTGTCAAGACAAAGTCTACAGGACGGGAAATGGGGGAGGACGTAAGTGGATGGCGGGGCTGAGCTCGCACCTCTGCGCTCCACCCCACACCCCTGGTCCGCACAGCACTTGACCAGGATTTTAATCATCAACAGCAACGCCATAACGGGTCAGAAAGACGACTGGGTAGCCGTGCTCGCGACATGTAGACCAGGCGGGAGCATAAGCGTATCTACCGCAAGAAACCAGACGCTTTAGAACTGCCAGTGCACACCGGGATGCGAAGACCGAGGTTTGCTGATCCTGGCATAGCAGAGGCGTACAGTCCTTGAGGCCCAGAAGGGTGACACGCAGTCGTCCACTTGCCTCGGCCATCATCCTTAAAAGGTCGGACTTACTTTAGCACCAACCCTATCTCAGGCATTGACCTCATCACCCGCCCCTCGAATTTTCTGACAAGGCTACCTGTAATATACGGAAGGGTCCGCATTCCCGCAACCAGTCGTTATTTCTTCATCAATGCCATCTAGCGAGCTATTCCTTTTGGCCCTGCCAGCAAAACTCTGAACCAGACTCTATTTTCCCCGTGGATGTTCAAACTATTCAAGTTCACATACCGTTCTAACCAAGTTTTCCTCCAATATATACCCTCTTTTGGCCGTTCCGTCGACAGCCCATTTAACCGAGTAACCAGCTGCTGGATGGACGTCTTTTCTTTCTACGTCGCCAGGATGAATCTGATTGGTAGACGTGCTTGAGGAAATAAACGAACCGTCGGAGCTGTGATGGTTAGGTCGGACAGTATCAAAGTTAGATAATCTATTTAACGGTCATAAAACTGAAGCCACACAGTTCAAATACCCAGCTGAATGATTTTTTTTCAAATTCAGGAGTTGACTACTAAAAGGTCCGGAAGTACGGCCATAGTTTTGACTTTTATGTCTTTTAAATAGTCTGTCAAACTGACTTGTTCAATTGCAGCACACTTTGGCGCTAATGCTTTCAGCTTTTTAAATGGTATTTGTACTTCACAATCTTGATTTTCTATGCACTTGCAAATGTGGTTGACGGTTTCAGCAGACAATTCGACCTTCGGTTTCGGCGATGTTAACCGTATGCTCCACAGTAGGGTGAGAACAGGGACGGCGGGTTGTGCGTGAGTTAGTTTATAGTGAATGTAGACTTGCGCTGCATATACCGCACTCTCTCCTCCTCCTCGCCCATCTGGGTCCGGTGTCAAGACAAATTCAAAAAGACCGATGCGGAGACAATTACTTAGCCCTTCATGCGACTGGTTTTGGATCCGAACAACTGCCTTAACATCTGTTGACTACTTGACTCACTTCGTGACGTGTGAATTGTTTGACCGACAAATATTTGTCTAACATTTGGTGCATTTCGTCCTCTACTCCATCATTTGAAAACGTCCAACGTTCTGCCAACAGGAATGATCTTAAATCAGTGGCCTGCCCACGAAATAAGTATCTTAGGTACTTGTGTTTTTGAAGGTCTGGCCAGAAGCAACTTAAGTAAAGACGAATATACACGGCCCTAATAACACCCCCTGGCTGTGAGCGAGCTGTGGGGGTGGGACTGCGATTGGTCGACAGAGAGACCAAACATCGTGCTGATTGTAGTCAACCGTTGGACGTCGCCATTCTAGTGATTAACCGTGTGCAGCTTGCATTCTGTTCGGCTTGCTTCCGGGTCTTCTTCAGAACAGACCACTTTCATAACTATTGGTCAAAATTTTAAAGATATTTCTAAGGTGGTGTGTCTGAGAAAGGTATAGAAATAAATGTAAATTTAGGAAAGTAGTTAGATGGAAACACACATCTCCTTTACCAAAACTGAAAATCCTACTCGGCACGCAGATACCCGTGACTGTCGCTGACGACACACATTTATATCCTACATTGATGTCCTTCAAACATTTCTGAGCCGGGACTGCATATAAGCTTTCCTCTATCGAATACTGCAGACTTTGTTGACTTATAGATCCCCGCGAATGGGTGGTTATGGCGTTGGGCGATGTAGCAGAAAACTCAAACGTATGACTGGCAAGTCGCCGGTTATATAGTTTTCTGGATTTTATTTATGCAGCCGCGAATGGGTGGTTGTGGCGTTGGGCGATGTAGCAGAAAACTCAAACGTATGACTGGCAAGTCGCCGGTTATATAGTTTTCTGGATTTTATTTAGGCAGCCATAATTCTGGTTAACCCACCACACAGCTGATTAAGCCGAATTTTATCTATATTGACTTACTCGTTCTGGCGAAGTGCTACTGTTCTTTTGGCCCGACTTTCCTCTTCAAAGTGTTGTCTGTCCAAAAAATAGCCTAGTTTCTGTTCAATTTCTGCATTTTTCTTAATCATGATTTCACTGATTTCCTTCTATAGTAGGTGCGAGCACTTTTTAGCAGACAGCATGGACGTGGCTTACCTGTTTCATTTCATTCAACAACTGGCATTCCTGAGTTTGGGCTTCCAGCATTCTACGCGTTAGGTAAGGTTGTACGCTCTCGGTGGAGATGAGTCCGACTCTGATCATGCGGTCATGTTCAGCATTCTCTATTTTACGATCATGAAGTAATTGTTCACGATCTTGGGCAGCCTGGTGGGGATTTGTTGTGATGCCCTGTTGGTGAGGAGGAAGCAGAGTAAGCCTCTAGCTTTTTCGTAATTCATACCCTGAACTCCATGACCTTGCCTTTTAGCACATTGTTCCATTCCTCGCGGCCCATCTTCAGGTCTTGCAGTGCTAAAAATTTGCACGCCTTCAGCAAATGCCTTTCCCTATCACGTGTAAGTTCGAATGAGTATCGATCGGTCTGGGCACGCTGTACGATTTCTTTGGCTGCTGAATGTGTGCCATCTGCGAGTAAAGGCTGGCAGTTAGTCTGTGGTCATGTTTTAGCAAAATGATCAGAATAGAAGGCCCGTTATTGAGGATGTTACAGGGAACGTTGACAACTTCAGCGCGCTAGTGAATTTTGATTGACGGTTAAGAGGATGCTGCGCGTAGCCCATTCCGCAGGTTAAGCATCTCAAAATGACCAACTACTCTGAGGTAGTTAAATATCGTGGGAAAAGATATATCAAATAGTAGAAAGGTGGGTCGTCACCACCAC
>CACRXP010000641.1:73087-172545 GCA_902702965.1 Spirometra erinaceieuropaei
GTCGTCGTCGTCGTCGTCGTCGTCGTCGTCGTCGTCGTCGTCGTCGTCGTCGTCGTCGTCGTCGTCATGATCACCATCATCATCAGCAGCAGCGGCGGCATGCCCATCCTAGTGGACACCAGTGATGATACGATAGCACTTTTCCGTGTCAGACGATCATAGGTACCTGAGCTTGAGAGGCGTGTATAAAGAAGGCACATGGACCACTTCTTGGTCATGCCAGGTTTTGGGTTGCACATTCGTCTCCTCACTTAGTCAGTGCTGTTGTGTTTAGAGCAGGAAGACTGTACTCATGGCGTAGACGACAAAGAATATGCTCAACCCAATTCATAAGTTTTTTCTTGGATTGCCAGGGATATTTTTGCAGTTTTATCTCAACAAATGTTGACTGTTTAACTGGAGATGAGTTTGGCGAGCCATTTTCGAGCAAATTTGTCGAAATCTGGTGGTCGAAAACGAGGTTTCTCTGGCCAGAACTCTGGGAGATATGTTTATGACGACAATTCTCATTCCGGTTGGGAAAGTACAAGCAACCCAGAAGCCAGTGGTTGTTGAAAGTCCCAGAGCGAGGCACGTGCGCGCACCTGAGCCATGATCGTCGGCAACCAACCAGCGAAGGACGTGCAGATCATCGTCAAGCCGTCGCAAAGCGCGGGGAGTCAGTCACGCGCCGCGCGGGCCTTTGCTTGATAGGGGGTGTTATTTTGGCCAACGGAGATACGGACAATCAGCAATGCTGGCGACTTTCAGAGCAAATTGCTACAAACTCGTTCAGGCAACTTTGGTCAAAAGAATCATAGTACTCTCTGGTTCCTATGCATACAGTTCAAAGTTCACAGTCGAAGATGGAAACTGACCGGACGGATACTCCGTACACGAAGATTTAGATTTAAGCTACGCACATAATCTTGATATCTCGCCACACGCTGACAGAATTGCTGCCAAAGCTGCCCAGATTTGTGGCTTTATTTCTTACAATTTCACTCTTCCCGAAATTAAATTAAGACTCTATCCTATGTTTGTACTTCCCATTCTCGAGTATTGTTGTCCATTTTTTGGTTTGATGAACGAGGCTAGTTATTCAAAAATTGAAAACGTTCAAAGACGTTTTATTAAAAAACCCTTAGGCATGGAACATCCGAATATTTCTTACGCAGATAGATGCCAGCTAACTAACCTACAATTTTTATAGGTTCGAAGACAAGAAGCAGTCTTCTGTCTCCTCTTTCGCATTAATAATAATGCAAATCTTCCTCGGATTTCAGCACTTACCTCTAATAGTCACCCGTACAATCTGTGCAACTCTTCTCTGATTATGCCTCCTCCCGCTTCCTCCACCTCTAAGCGCTCCCTTTTTTACGCTTCCAGGTATACTTTTCTCTGGAAGAACATTCCAATAAATATAAAATCTTGAGATAATCCACACACTTTTAAGAGAAGGCTGCGCCTTTATCTGAATACTGACACGATTAAAGTTTTATTTTCCTCATCCTTCCCAGACAACTTTTTCTATGACACTGAGAAAGGATGAGCGGGAATTTAGGATGTCGCCATTAACTTTTCGTATCTGCTCACATTTCCTTCCTTTGTGAGTCGTATCGCTTCCTAAGATCCCTCACCAGAAATGTTAACTTTTCGATTTTTCCGTTCATGCATCCTGCCCTCTATCGGCGCTCTTGGCGGAACTTTTTGTATTTGCCATACACTAGTAGTCTGGTCGCATCTCCCGTGCCCCCTCCTCAGCTGGATTCGGCTGACTGTAACCGATCACATCTGGGTTCCTATCGCCTCGAGGCTGGTTTTCTACTCGCTACTTTCACATGAACGGCCTTATCTGGCATGTGGATTCTGCCTTGATGATACCCGTTTCGAACCTTTTACTCAATACCGCATACGGGCTACTCCTGTCTGACACGCCTACTTACCCCTTCATGAAATCCGGTACTGCCTGCTTTTTATACATTCAGGAGCGCGAGTTTCTTTTCCTATAATGTAAATCCAGTCATACTCGTTTTGTTTTTGTTAAAGGTTTTTTTTCACTGCTCGCTCATCATTCTTCGTAATATACCACTTATTCGATAATTATGAATTAAATATTGTATTGATTCTGTATACCTGTGCTAAAATTCTAAAATTCATGGAAAAGGTATTCTTACTTGCTACGAACGGACCCCCACGGTTCTTGAATAAAAGTTATCATTATAATTGTTATTATGTCCGTAAAACTTGAGATGTAGAGCCGGAGTCATGGAAACTCTCGGGTGTTCGCGGAAACTCCTTACATCAGCGTATGTTCAGACAACAGTGGCGTCCATATTCTTCCACTTTTGCAGCATCATGGCCCTGAGGCAGATGGATTTATTTGAATGGACCGACAGCCATTAGTAACGAGAATCGTTCTCTCCTGATAAGGGTTACAGAGCGGAAATGCTTTGCACTTCAAACCTTAGTTAGGCAAACGGATTGAGTTTACAGCCTTGCGTACTCGAAAAAGTATACTATGCAGACGAGCAGGATGAATAACGGGGTGAAAACAGCTTAAAGAGACTATCACGGGCCAGAATTATCGCGGTTGTAGAGCTCTAAGAGGCTTTTTTTCGAACAGGCGGTTTTCACCCGCATACCATCAGACCCAGTAACTTCACAAGGACCTATCGAAGAACAGAGTCGAATTCTGAGTCTAGCTCAATGACGCGGGCGTTTGCCTGTTGTTTTTTGGCCATTGCGTACTCTCGGAATGCGTCGCAGTGCAAATATTTACTCACAGAATCCATGTATAACTGGGAAACTAGCATGACTGTGTCGTTTTTGAAGCACACATGCGTTCAACAGCGTAGATGTGTCGATAAAAATAGCTCTAGGTAGTGTAGGTGAGACTAATAGCATTGCACTGTTTTCCAAACCAATTCTGTCTGATAGGTGGGGGAAAACATTTGGAAAGGAGACTATGCTCTCATGGGAAGAGATCTACTGACGGTATCATGGGAGACAGAACTGCATGGTGGAGCAAACGACAAGTGGAAGACTTCAGTTCTCTACCGAAAGGGATTGTTTATTCCAACTATCCTCTCAGAAGAAAGACATTCGGAAACCTCCCAAATTGGATAAATTTGAAATTGCGGACCTCTTTCATAAAAAGAAATCGCCATTGACGGCCTTATAGACTAACTGGCTCCCAAGACCACATACGGGAATATAAGCAGCAACGGAACATTTGTAAAAACGAGAGTCCCAGGCGTCGAAGGGAATTCGAACTGAATATACTACAAAATGCGCCAAAGCCACTGAAAATTCTATATGGCTACATACCAAGATATATATGGCAGATAGAAAACAGGATACTGATGAACAGGTAATTGCGTTCCTCCCTTATAATTCCTTTCAGTTCGTCTTTACCGATAACCCAATTCTATATTTTCCCTTCCATCTGTTCGCCAACCGATTTCTCCTTCTCACTTTTTCCCTCTTACTCCCTCCCTACCGCACTTTCTATCGGCTATAGCTGGTGTCAAAATACTCCGACTGAAACCTGCCAAATCGCCGGGGCCGGATAGAATTTCCGCACTTGCACTTACAGAACTTACAAATGAACTCTGCGAGCCACTGTTTATAATAGTTTAAAAATTATTTGAAGAAGGCGAGCTCCTGCAAGAATGGAAGTGTGAACTCATCATCCCAATTCATGAGGGATGTTCTAGCCTTGACTGCGAAACTTATCGTCTCGTCAGTCTTACTTGCATTGAGTGTAAAATGATGGAGCGCATTATCAAAAGACATCTGATAGAGTGCCTGAAAAAAAAAACAAAATATTGTGTGACGTCCGACAGGGATTTGGTTCAGGACTCGCGTGCCTATATAAGTGTTCTTTACTCGCACGAGAAATGGACAATGGCCACAGACAAGGAATATCCAGTGGGTGAAAGTGTCCCAAACGTGCTTCTTTTGCAGAAGTTCTGGGATGAAAGAATTCAAGGAAGAATGTTTAAATGGATAGAGAGTTTTCTGTCCTGTAAAGTCCAAATAGTCGTCTTTGCTGACTACCTCGGCACGGACATAGGTTGAAGGTGGTGCCCCACAGGGCTCTAGTTTAGGACCACTACTCTTCCTGATTTATGCAGACGATTGCATCAGCGATCTAGATTGTGGGGCTCTCATGTTCGCGGATGACATAAAAATATGGAGTGAAGTCAACTGCGATGATGATGCAAAGAGATTGTAATCGAACATCGACAAACTGAGTGTTTCTTCAGACAGATGGCTTTTAAAGTTTAATGTGCCGAAATGCGTGGTCCGCAACCTAAACACTGACCGAATTGCCTCTCCCAAACATCAGTACTTTATTAACGGGGCGACATTTGAAGTTGTAGAAAGACACAGAGATCTAAGTGTACGGATGACCTCAAATTTAATGCCATCAGAACATTGTAGAAAGATGATCATGAAGGCAACTAGTACTTTACGTTGGATCAGACGTGCATTTCAAATATTTCCTCCTGAACACTTATCAAGACCCTTTAGCGTCTTTTTAATACCCCACTTGGAATAATGAATGCCAGCAACTTCAACATGGATACAGAAAGATATTGACCCATTCAGACAAGTACAACGCAGATCAACTAGGATGGTTGATGGTGTAAAGCATTTGTCATACCAGCAGATGCTAACCGTGATTGGCTTATTCCCTCTATCCTATAGACAACTAAACCGCAGCCTACTATAGACATTCCGTATTGTCCGTGGTCAAGGTTCTTTATTGAGAACGGAGGACTTTTTGAGTTTGCCAGTACAAAACAATTTTGCGGTCATCATTAAAAAGTCAAGAGCGAACGCACGCGGCTAGACCGTAGGAAGTTCTTCAGCCAACGGGTTGTCCGACTATGGAAATCACTACCGGGCGAGATGGCGACGGCCGATGCACTTTTTATCTTTTTAAGGGAAAACTTGGTCGCGTAATCTTCGACAGAAACCGACTTTTACAACATGACTTCTCACAGCCAGCTTTAGAAAACGCTTTGTCATACACAATCATTCCGTAATGACTCGCATTGAGCAGGCGCGCTTCCTTAATATTACGGTTCTTATGTGATACGAAGGCATTCCAAATGTTTGCAACCTTATTTTCAGCGCGACCATGTGAATTATGTATACAAAAATAAGGTCAGCAATGGCTCACCTTCAAGTCCTTCAAATACAAATACAAACAAATTGTGCGCTAAAAACCGTAAATCCATCACGGAATAAAAAAACGAATCACTGGTCAGGTAGGACGACGGTACTTTAGATAGCTCTGCTAAGGTATTACTCTATTAGGAGCAACCAGTATCTAACTCGGTGAGCGGGTCTAGGGAGAAGCATCTGTTCCACAAGTCGACACTGCTTCAGTACTGAGATTGATACAACTGGCAAGATGTCAATGAAGGCAGCAATGCTTACTGCTTTCTGAAAAAGGGATGTTAGAGAATCATTCTAACTGAACAAATCTTCACTGCCCTTATGCATGATTTACTTACCCCTCCAGTCTTTTCCTCCCTCACTGAATGGCTCTGGAACACTTTATTGATAACAATGTTAGCCATAAGACTTTTCTTTGCACTTTCAACTTCCTCACACTTTACAACCAAGTTTCCATTCTCAGGTTTTTAGTCAAGTTCGAATTGATTGCTATGGTCTTTGTAGCTAGTTGTTATCATCCTTTGACCGCTGTGCTGGTAATCATGTCTTTATCTTTCTACAATAGGCACTTCTTTCTGGATTTCTGCTAAGGTAAACATTATATAGGCTAATTTGGCCACCCGTTTAGATGCACTAGAATGTGCCCTGTTATTTTAGAGTCCGTTGATTTCAACCGAAACCAACTGAATTACGCTTTGTATTTGATGTTTAAACCACCGACGTGACCTTGATTGGCAAGATTTCAGCGTCGGCAATTTTTAATTACTTAATATGATTCGTCCCAGTTGTGTTCTCGCTGGGATATTTATCATAAGCGCAGTTTACATCCAACCTTACGCCTCACTTACGATTGAGGACATTGCAAGAATATCAGCAGTAAACTGTTACTTGAGAACTTAATTAAGGAGTAAAGAAAATTAAATTTTTCGCCAGATTTTGTTTTTCATCTAACAGTGGATATTTTGACTATGAAATATCAAGATTCATACCGACAGACAAGCATAAGATATTTCTCCTCAAAACAAAAACGGTGCCTTGGCAATACGGTTCCAATGGGAGTAACGTAAGTTTGGAATTTTGACAGTTATTTTGTTGGTTTTATAACTCGTGTTATAGGTTCGTAGGGACACTTCTCATTTATGTGGATCCACATAAATGAGAAGTGTCCCTACGAACCTGGTGGAAATTTTGGCAGTTATCTAAGCGTAATAAAGACGAAAGACATCGATGCACTCTTGAGTTTTATTGTTGCAAGTGGATATCTTTCAATTAGTCATAATGATACTGAAAAATAAACATTTTCTGACGGCAGACGGATTTTCGAATTCGAAGCTACCCTGCTAGCACCAGCCCCGTCTGGCTCCGTCTAGCCTCCGCGACTAGACGTATTAGCGTATACGCTAATTAATTTCACTAATGTTCCTATAACAGCTCTGTTTGTACTGCTCTGCTCTTTTATGAATGGCCCTGTAAACTACCACACTTTTGACAGTGCTGAAGGACATGTTCTAGCTTGAAGCTGCGAATGTGTAATTTAAGATATAAATAGCGACATGACTCAAATCCTGTTAAATTGCCTGATATATTTGACAGTTTGTAGTCAACTAAACTGCATCGATTTGAGATAAGTTTACGCTGCGTCGTTCTTGGTTGTCCACATCCTCGTTCGGTTACTATTATTATATCGAACTATTTGCCTAAATAATTCTATACACCTCATACAGTTGGTAAACGTTTTGCAAATGTTGAATGAAGATAGTGTACTCTAATGAAAATACTCCTTACTTCGATTCCTCTGCCGTAACTACGAGTGGGTTAAATGACTCTTAAATGGCTTTCGATTATGGTGATGCACTAGGATTAGAAGTGTTGTCTTAGTTTAGATGGTGACTACACAATGTCCACAAGGCTATATTGTCAAATTCCAAACTAATTTTTGGTCTCTGTCACCTAGAGCAGTCGAACAAAATCCTCTACTTCTTTATCTGAGACTGTTTACCGTCATACTACCTATTGCGAGGGTCAGATTTTGGGGCTTTCGACTTAAGGTTTGAACTGAAAATAGTTATTTGTCAGGCGTTCTGTTTTAACGCTGTTTAGTGTCTGGGACAAAGACAAATCTACGGCCGAACGGAATCGCTAAGAGCCTATTCCACAGTCCCTATGATATAATTAAAATTTGGTTAATGTAAAAAGTATCTACTTAAAATTTTGAAATTTTCTTTGTTTCACCATAACTGGATAGTAAAATGGTCAAAAACTCTCAACGTCTGTGAATGAGGCAAATCGGAAAAATGTCGTTTTTGGGTTATCTTGGAGCAGTTACTTTTTATTGCAGGTATATTGACGTTGACACCCATGCGTCAGGTTATTCACTTACGTTTCATGTATTTTCAAACTGATGATTAGGCAAGTGGTTCTGCTGCCGTCTGCGGGTCTTTATGCAAAAACCAAAGCTCGCATAAAAAAGAAACAAAATGTGTATCATTTTTTGCTCTGGCGTGTAATAATTTCCCTGCATTCTTAAATCAATTGATTGACAATAGTTTGGCGTTTTTGGAGCTTGTTAGCTATGGGTGCAAGTGCTTGGCTCTGTCACTCTCTAAGCTTTTTATAATAAACACAAACCGAGGATAGCCTTTAAAGGTCCATATAGTGCTGATAAGATGGAATAATATTTGTTTTTGACCTAATTCATTTCAGATCTGCAAACTGTACGAAGACAATAGTACTCTGTCATCACAATATATGACATTCATCGACGTGCCGATTACGCAAAAATATATATGTCATTCTCAATTGACTCAGGCTCGGTTTCCTTGCGTGAAGGGTTCAATGCTCCTTACAAATACTTCTCTGTCATGGGTTACAGTTGGTTCCATTTACTGCGGTGAAAAAAATGTACGTTCAGCCACTTATTAAAAAAGCTTTTGTTTCAAAAATAAAAAAGAACATGCTTGTGGCATTATGCTTTTTGGTGAAAAAAACGAAACCCTCTTAAGTGTACATCACTTGTTTTACGAAGTTAACTTTCTGTGCTCTGGGAGATGCGTTATGGAAGTGGATCTTTCATGGCACCTTGGGTATATTTTGACAAATATTTCTGGTCTTTGACACTAAACATATGCCGAAAAAGAAAGTTGTATAGAGAAAATATAACCAAATTTTTATGAGCAGCCCGACAAAAGTTTTCTCTGATTGTCGGAAGTTAGCGGCATCTTAAGGCATACTTTTGTCCAACGCCAAGACAAATCGGGGTGAAATTAATTCTAACCTAAATTTTCAGAAACATAGATAAGTTACTTTCTGTCCCTTTGATGTGTAATTATCCTTGTTCAACGTCTTACAACCGCATAAAATGTCCTGTTCTGCCACCTTATATATTAGGTGAGCACGGTTTTCTTCAAGGTCTCTTTCGAAAACGGACCACCTACAAATCATTTGGATAAGTACTTATCTCTGGACCAGCAAAGTAGGTTTCAAACTTTTATATTGTTTTAAGTAGGGATTATGAATTAATAAGGTGTTCTTGTGAGATTTTGCAACCAAACAAAGCAAGGCGGCATAGGAAATTGGACGAATAAACCGTTTCGAAAACATACCTATGTCATCTGCAGCCCAGTTAAATTTTCTCCCGACTACTAGGCTGGATTTTATTAAACTTTATCGTCCATTTTTAACCTTTTCAATGCCACACAGGATACGGTTTATGCGACTAGGATTGATTCCCTTTTGAACCATGTAGTAAATCCATTCGTTAGCAGAAGTCTCTGAAATGAATGGGTTTTCGGAAGGTGTACAACATTCTATATTACGTTGCAATGCGACGGTTTGCGAAATGCATAACACCATGATTCCAGTTTATCCTTGTGTGCAGTACAACCTGTCGACACTCTAAGGAGTTAAATTTAATTTTAAGACTAATTTTATCCTTTTACTACTATTTCAATGTATTTATTGAGCGCGATAAAGTCTCATATATTTCACGTTTCAGAAATAGGCATTCAGTAACAACGGCTAAAAATACACATTTTTTGGCGCTCTCAGAGCCACATCTGTTAGTAAGCATAAATCAGAATTGGACACGTCATCATACACTGATCGGCTTTGTTTAAACCACTGTGAAGCTGCGTGGATAGGTTCCACTTTATCAACATGAGCTTTATTTGCATTTGGTCTTAGAAAAAGTCAAAGATGTCTTCTCGTTGTCAGTAAAAGAGACTTATTCACTAAATCCTCATTTAATTAAGCTGACTCAGTCTAGTAAGTGTTCTAACGTCCACCAAAGCGAAATTATCAACTAGTGACGACGAAAGGCGCGATTATTAAATTTCAATATCGACTTCTATATGATTATCTTAGTCTGCCACCAA
Source organism: Spirometra erinaceieuropaei (assembly GCA_902702965.1). NCBI lineage: Eukaryota > Metazoa > Platyhelminthes > Cestoda > Diphyllobothriidea > Diphyllobothriidae > Spirometra > Spirometra erinaceieuropaei. The sequence goes on from CACRXP010000641.1 coordinate 82,633, forward strand.
ACCGGCCTCCTGGCAACTGACGGTCCGACCATCGTGCGCTACACAGCAGAGTGACGTGTGTGTAAATTAGTTTATAGTGGTAATAGGCTTGCAGCATCTACCGCATTCTATTATCCCCTCGCCTGAGGCCGGTGTCAAGACATGGTCACGAAGACCGAAAAGAGGAGAGGGCGCAGGTAGCTGGCATGACAGGAGCCACCAATAGGTACACCGTCACACCCATCGGTCCACAGCAAACACTTGTCGAGGATTTTAGCCGACAAAAATGGATTGGGAGGGAGAGAAGATGGCACGAGTCACTGGACAACCATGCACACAGCCCGTACACCCAACGGGAGCGCAAGTGCATCGACCGGAGTGGGATCAGGCGCCAGACAACCGCCAGCTCACATCGGGCTGCGAAGGCCATGGTTTGCTGAGGAAGGACATAGCAGACGCACACGGTCTGTAAGACCCACAAGCGACCCCGGCGCGTGATGCTGCAAAGTTAATCGTGGAGGATAAGGCATAATTAATTATTGAACTTAGGCAGGTTAGACTATTGAGGGCGATAAAAATCGTCGACACTACTTTATTGTCCTGAATGGTGAATCGGCTGCGGTCAATGAACCAAACTACAGACGACCACCATCAGTCTCTCCTTCGGCAAACGCGTCGAGGAAATTTTCCCATAGATTTCAGACCAAGTTAGCGGGAAAATAAAGCTAGATTTTTTCGTATGCGTGCTTTATGCTGCCAGATCGTAAATTCTGCTAACTGAAGACGTTTGAATGAAAAGGGCTTTAAAATGTCTAGTCAGTTCACTCGAGATTTGTCCCGGATTCTACTGACGGGGTTCGACGGCATCAGGTTATCTTGCATGGCTTGAAACTCTTCTCTTGTTTGGTTATCCCAATTAAGCTAAACGAAATCAACAAACATTTTTCTAATAAACGGATCTTAGGCATAACATTTACCAGTAGAATTTTAAAACGTGCCCCACATTATGTATCCTAGAGTTCATTTTTGTGGATATCGTCCTTGTGTTAAGAATCCTAGTGTTCAAACGCATGTCTATCAGCAATGATTCTTTCACAGCCTTAGTGAGACTGAAGGCCATAGAAGCGTGCTATGGGCGCCTCGCTCAAGTCCCTTAGCATGTCTAAAATTTAATATCCAAACTTCAGGCCATGCAAGTAAGGCGATCTACCAACTAATCAACTTCAACACTAAATGGTGTGTTTCAAGTTGACAGGTAGTGGCACAGAGATCTCCGAACATTCCTCCTATTAAATCAATTATTTATGGCTGGACTTTTGCCAGATCAAATTCCGTCCCTCCCTGTAGCTCCAAGTGATTGGGTGACTTTAAAGTGCAAACCAGAGCAAAAACTCAAACGGTTAGAGTGGTACTTTTGCCGATTTAGGCAGCACAAAGTGCTTTTTGCAGGACTCGTGCGCCAACGCAAATTAAATTGCCAGGCAGCATTTGCTGGGACGTGAGTGACCTAAAAGTCCCCATATTAAAACTCTAATGATACCATGCCTACCCAACCCTCCATAAAGTTCAAATTTGATTAGAGAGTCAACCTAATGTTCTCAATTAAGATGTCAAAAATCGGAGCGGATACTTCTATGCTGGTGAAACCTTTATGGGCGTAGCTTTAATTTTCAGCGAACCGAAATTATCAGCATGACATCTCTTATTTCATTCGCTGTACAGATTCCTCCAGCTACTGGTAATAGTCGGGACGGTAGTGAGACATTACCTTACTTTATAGATTTGTGTTTTCATAAGTACTTGTTCGAAATTAAAGCATCAAAATTCAGTGCGCCTCCCCCTCAGTTACTGAAACCTCTGTCGCCATGGCTACTTATTGTGACGACTCGAAGTGATCAGCATAACATCTCTTATTCCATTAATTTTTTAAAATAATCCAGCTACTGGTAGTAGTTGCGATGACAGGGAGATTTTACGTAACCGCATAGTTTCGCACTTTAATCATTATTGGGTAACGGGTAAAAATTTAATTTACAGATGTTAGTAGACAAAGCAGTCTTCTTTCAGAGTCATATTAGACCGTAACTCTAGTAAAAAGCCTCACCTGTCAGTACTGCAAACGATAAAATTTAGAATTTCCCCAAAATTGTTTTAATTTTTCACTACTTGACCACTTTAGGGCTTCCTGAGATGCTGACAGTCTTCGTCATTATCTACATCGTCCTTATTGGATTCGTTGTCCTCACCCTGGGTAAAGTAAACTGTATACTGCATTGTAAACACCTGCAGCACCTAGTAATATTGTTCTTCATTGCATTCCCGTCTTACTTCGTTAATTGAAGGAAGTCCATGCAACCCGACCTATGAAGCGGAAGTGAGTTGGATAGAAAAAGTCGCAAGAGTTGAATTATCAGCCACATTTTCGTAAAATTTCAGATTAACATTCGAAACCCCTGCAGGCCAACTGCACAGATAGAGGCAGGGACGACCAAAGAGAGTAGGTCGGGCACTATGCGACTCTCAAGTTAAATCAACCAAGTTCTATAATCAGTGGATCCTTCTTACAGCTTTGCGTGCGTGATTTGAAACATCCTTCTTCGGTCGACAAAACTCCCCGAGATGATGAAGGACTATTTTGAAGTAGAAACTGCATGTGAGAGATTGACGACGAAACTGATAGAACTCCTAAAACGCTGTCTTTTCGAAGCCCAGGGGAATCGCCCGGCACTATTGAAGTAAAAACGGGTGGGACGACTGGGATCGTTTGTCAACCGCAGATAACGGCCAGAGTTCCACACAAACAAACGAAAAATCTCTTTTTATACTTGCCTCAACTGGTGATGAGCGTCTATGTACGTTTTCTTGCGAACCAAAAAATGAGATAAACCAACTCTATCAACGTAGTGCACGTTCTTCTGGACTGATGGCAGTGTCTTCCCACGAAATCATAGATGGCTTTCTCACCCCGTTTGGTTCTGAACACTAGGCTTCCTGTGAGAAGGTAGTCTCACCCAGTCATATGAAACCTTCCCTAAATTCGTCCCTTCCAGTTCAGCACGACCCCGTGTCTGTCGGCGTGTTGCACGTGCCACATGGTCTCCCTAAAGAAGACCCTCTGATAGGTTCACTTATCATCACCAAGAACACCATGGGGGCGATAGTTTCTAAAGAACAATGCTTTGTCCAGTCTGATGCCTCTTCAAATCCTCTGCAAACCCTCCAAGGGACCTTCATCCCACCACTGGAACATGGAAGTCTGAGAATAATTACATCTGCCTCATTGTCTATTCCTGCGATGGAGGCCACTTCTGCCGGTGTTCTTGAGGGAGGATGACCAGAAAGGTTGGATCGAATCTCCCCCAGATGGAGGAATATCTTTCAGAAAAGAAAAGTGAGCGGACATTACTCAGGTTGAAAAGTATGAGAGTGTGGATCACACCGCAGAGCCTGACGAGAAGTCCAAACTCGAACATATTCCGAAGGCGACACCCTCTGATGACACCGCCTTCCACCCGTATCCGAATATGAACCAAGGGACGCGATCGATAAATCCTGTTGGGAATTCAATTTTTAGCACTAGATTTCTATTTACCTGCCACAACTTCTTTACTAGATGACGTTTAAAGTTTTGTTCTGCCGGTTTTTTTATTGGCCTTATCATGCGCGGTTGTTGGTCTAACAAAACTGTACAACGGTTGCTGCTTTCCATGTACCGACAGGACGTTGTCTTAGTCGCACCTCTTCTGAGCATTACGCAAATGCACAACTCACCAGCTTTAAAATTTCGACACTTCATTTAGTGGTGAAAACTATGCAGAATATTAAAAATGGAAAGAAGTCTGCACAACTTCCACGGGAGATTCCTTAGTAGTGAATAACATCGTCATAGTAGTTTGTTGCATTTAGGACTGCATTGCTGTTCAGAAGTGTGATTGTAACAACGTCCTTCCGAACCGACCGGCTGCAAAGGTCAAGTGGAGATGTGAGACCACTCAGCGGACTCATGCCTCGTATACATCATGGCCCACATAACTCGCAGTTATGCTGCAGGAAGATTAGGAACGTTCGCTTTCGAATTTCGACACCACAGGCTGCAGAACAACGTTAGTAGTTTTGACCGGCCAAAATCTCTCAGAAGAGCTCACACACTTGAAGACCCGTCCGGACCGTTTGTTGTCCAGTAAAAGATGTGCTTTTTAATCCCCAACTGAGGTTTTTTTGAATTTATGGCTTCCTCCTGCTTCAAGTGCGTGGTAAAATCTCCACCCAATAAGGTCCAGTTTTAGAATGGTAGAAGTAGAGGTCTTTGCAAATACAAATTTTCTATAAAGAGAACAGAACTTAACAGTACCGGGACATGACGTTATTCTTGTGGACTTCCAGGAATTCTCACGAGTGCGTCTAACGATAAAAGAAAGAACTATGGAGGATAGTGGTAGCTAATCAAGGCACAGCTTCAGTCCAGTGAAGCCACCTTAAGATTGTTACATAAAATTTATTACAGACTAGGATGATTTCCTCACATCCACCTTCCCAATCCTGCTCCCTCGACGGTGAACAGTTCAGGAGGCCTGTGGATCGGTTTATAACCGTGAGACGATATCTCGCTTTGGACGAATCGGAACTGAGCCCAATTTGTTGGTACTCACATATCGTTTAAAGCATAAGACAGAAGCTTGCCTAATAGAATTCATTGAGGCACTTTACGGTTCCTCTCTTGCATCTCAAGAAACGGTTTATTCTGATGTTCCAAGTCGAACTAACCGACAATAAATTAGTTTTTTCCTTTTAAGGGAAGCTTCGTGAAATACGGATGCTTCATACCACCTTTCTGTTATTCTTCATTGGAATTCTGTTTCGCGCTATATCACTAGCTGTGCAAATGCTCAGCTGGTGGTTATTGGTCATTTCTGGCCAGAAGCCTCCTGCCCTGGACATGATTGGTAGGTAGAATTTTTTATCGTTAAATTTCTTTATCTATGAAATTTCTTACGTTTGCCTGTTATTTAACCTAAGACCGCCAACTAGCGACACACTGATTTTTATAAATACTTTCCCCTACATAGGTTTCTACCAAGGGCGACGGACAATTTAGAAGTTAAAAACAGCGAGGAGGGGTTGTTTCTAGAATAATAAGAGGAGAAGAATGTATGGCCTGTTAAGAATTTTACCTATTTATCACGCGTAGCAAGACAGTGTCGCAGAGCGAAGGTGTGCTTTTCTACATGGTGTGCGACAGGCTAAATTAATATGCACTCATGTTTCTTCGATTGTCAAAAATACACGAATAGGGAACAGAAAGGGTGAGTTGCACGCTTTCCCAGTGTAAAATTACTTACTTAGACCGAAGAATTTCCACAAAATATGACTAATCAGCAGTCATAAACTATCATGATAAGGTAGAGTGAAACGTCCATTTTTGCATTATGTTCAAAAACGCATCAAGTATTGATATAAAGCTAAAACCGTGGCCATTTACGGCATTTGAAAGACGTGCCCCGCCCTTTCTAGCAAGATCAAAAGAAATTGTGAGATTTGTTGCTAAGCCTACACAGGGGACAGTTTGAGAAATTGAATGTACGCTTTAAGCTTGACGGTAGCCTAACAAATCATGAATAAACGAAGTCGATAAAACATAATTTTTTAGAGCTTTTAGATATTAAATATTCAGAATCCCTCCGTTCGCGTAACGTTTAAAATAAGAAAGGGATATATTTTCATCTTCAATGCTAAAACAACCGCCGTTCTTTAATCCTGCTACGCAATCCAAGGCATATTTTAATAAGTCAATGCGGGTGCCCCAATGGACAGGTACATAAAACCAAGCGGTCATGGTTTGCATGTTCACTGAGAACTGCTCTAGACAGTCGTTGGCATAACGACCAGTTTTTGTCTTCCGACGTCCCTGTTCGTCATAAAGGAGACTAAAACGTTCATTTTCGCTTTTTGTTTAAAAACTCATCAAGTATTGACATAAAGTTAAATACTGTGGTCATTTACGACATTTGAAAGACGGCCCCTGCGCTTTCTAATAAGATGTAAACGAAATTGTAATATTCTTTGTAGCACATACGTAATGCGTAGTTTTACAAATGTAATGTTATCTTAAAGCATATTAGTACCTTAGCACACTACAAATAAATAAAATTGCAAAACATAATTATTCAGTGCCTTTAAGCATAAAATACTCACAAGTCCACTGCTTTACGTAGGACTAAACATCACAGATTGGTATGTTTATTAGTATTATTAAGGGAAATATTATTTAATCCTGTTATGCAATTCGAAAATACTTTAATAAGTCCATGCAATTGCCCCGATGGGCAGGTACATAAAAAATAACCGGTCATGGTTTGTATGTTCACTGAGAACTGCTCTAGACTGTCGTTTGTATAACGACCAGCTCCTTCCCTCGGATGTTCCTATAATGTCTTCGTTCATTGCCTACTCATCTTATTATTTTCGGAATTTCCTGGTTTGCTCAGTGTATCCTGTTTTTTGCACAAAATGCGCAGTATAGCGCAAAGGGCCTTTAGTACATGTTTCCCTAGTAGAAAATTCACTTAAATGACAACTAGAATTAACTGAAACCATAGATTTGTGTGCCCATATACTACAGTCGGAACCGCTGGTAAATGCAAATTCGAGAAGACCATATAGATAACAATATGCCTCTTAATTTAAACGATTTTTTCTGAAGCTTTACTTTGAAGGTTAACAACTAATATAATCGCCTACTTTTAGGTGCAATTTTCTCGCTAGGAGCTAATTTTATTTTCATCTGCAATGCACTGAGCATCGCGTTCGGGTACACGATCGTCTGTGGCCAGTTCAACTTCGAAATATGCAATCTCTACGGTGGATTCATCCTGGTCTACATTGTTGGTAGTGGGGCGCTCGGTGTACTCGACAGCTGGGTAGGTTCATGGGCTCTTTTTGTTTTTCTTCCAAAGCACGCAGCATACTAATTTTTCAGGAGAGCATTATGATCGACAACGTACTTTCCAACTGATGCGGGTGAAGGTTAGACGAACCACTATGCTGTGAATCCCGTGATATTTTTTATTATTAACAAGAAATATTATTGACAAGAGAAACTAGAGTGTTTATTTCCAATCTTGTTAGTCATCAGTCAGACATGCCCTGACCCCTGTCTGGCAGATGCAAAATTCAGAAACGGCTTAAGGTTCTCAGTGGTCCCGGACTAAGTCCCCGCCTGTTGCAACATCTGATTAAATGAGAATTTGCTGTGAGCCTGCATGATTAAAAGTACGGACTTGGATGACGAGCTGATCCTCTAAGTGTAACACAGCGGCTATGAATGAACATATACAATCGCCCACTCTCCATCAACTCTCTGCTAGACTGTGTGGTGTTTAAGCCAATCGAAGACCTGTGCTGTGAGTTAATGATGCATATGATCAGAAGAAGAAGAAGAAGCGACCGCTGGAACAAGGTCTTTATTCGCCTGACGTTTCGGATCCGCACTTGAATCCATCATCAGAAACAGTAGCAGAAAACGGGTGACTCGTGCACAGGAAGTTGCAGTATTTATAGGATGCAGTCGCTATGCTACTGCATACCCATAACAATTAACCGCGCTCCCCTTCATGAAGGGTCGTTGCCCGCTGGTGCGCTAATTGCTTGCTGGCCGGCATACAAGTTGTTAATTGCTGACATCTCATCACCCGTGTTGGATGCTGGCGTGATGATTGCTCGGCCATCTGGCTCACCGGCTTGCGCGCGCCCCGAGTGGTCAATTAACTTGGCCAGCCTATGCCTCAGCACGGAGTATGGAGTGGGCATGTCGTTGCACTTGTTGATAGATTGAGGTCCCGTGAACCATGACTCGAGCAACTCGCGGCTCCCGCGATTATCCCCTCTCGTGAGGATTTCGGCCTCATCGAACTTGAATGTGTGGCCGGGTCTCGTCGAATGGGCTAAGACCTAAGAGTTGGCGTCATTTCTCCGTACCGCCGCCACGTGTTCGGCGATTCGCGTCCGTAACAGTCTTCCAGTTTCTCTGACGTAGTTACTTTGTCCGCAACTGCACAAGATCCGGTAAATAATTCCAGATGTTTCATACCGTAGCAGTGGGTCTTTTGGTCTCATCACCTGACGCCTCATGGTGGCTTACGGTCTGTGTGCAACTCCAACCCCAAGAGGTGCAGGAAGGCGGCTAACGGCCTCGGAGACGTTCTTGATGTACGGGATCGCTCGCCAGAATTTGGGGTCGGCACGGTTTTGTCACTCGTCTCGTTTGCGCATACACCGGTTGACGAAGTTGTGCGGTTAACCATTCTCTGAAAACCCGTCGAACCTTGTCTTCCGGTTCACTGCAGTGCGTCTCAACACGCCGATATAGCGTTCTTACGCAACTGCGTTTGTGGCTGATTGGGTGGTTACTGTTGAAGTTCAGTATTTGCGTCGTGTTCGTCGCTTTTCGGAACACTTTGGTTCTTAGGCCACCACAATCTTTGCGGCAGATGAGGACATCAAGGAATGCCAGCTGGTTATTTTTTTCCTCCTCTATTGTAAATTTTATGTCTGGGAAGACGCTGTTGAGACGTTCTTTGAACGTTAGTACTTGATCTCGTTCGATGAGACAAAGGTATCGTCCCCATACCGAGCCCAGAATTTCGGTCTGTGGAGTTGGAAAACCAGCGACTCCAACCGCTGTAGGACTGCCTTGGCGATGAATCCCAAGATCGGCGAGCCCATTGGTGTTTCCTTCACTTGCTCGTAGATTGTTCCGTCAAACGTGAAGTACGTCCTAAAACAGAACTTTAGGAGCTGAAGGACTTGGGCATGTCGGAGACGATTCTCCATTTCATTGTACTTGTTTCGTAGGAGTAGCTGGACGGTCTCGATCTTAGGTCTTAGCCCATTCGACGAGACCCGGCCACACATTCAAGTTCGATGAGGCCGAAATCCTCACGAGAGGGGATAATCGCGGGAGCCGCGAGTTGCTCGAGTCATGGTTCACGGGACCTCAATCTATCAACAAGTGCAACGACATGCCCACTCCATACTCCGTGCTGAGGCATAGGCTGGCCAAGTTAATTGACCACTCGGGGCGCGCGCAAGCCGGTGAGCCAGATGGCCGAGCAATCATCACGCCAGCATCCAACACGGGTGATGAGATGTCAGCAATTAACAACTTGTATGCCGGCCAGCAAGCAATTAGCGCACCAGCGGGCAACGACCCTTCATGAAGGGGAGCGCGGTTAATTGTTATGGGTATGCAGTAGCATAGCGACTGCATCCTATAAATACTGCAACTTCCTGTGCACGAGTCACCCGTTTTCTGCTACTGTTTCTGATGATGGATTCAAGTGCGGATCCGAAACGTCAGGCGAATAAAGACCTTGTTCCAGCGGTCGCTTCTTCTTCTTCTTCTTCTTCTTCTTCTTCTTCTTCTTCTTCTTCTTCTTCTTCTTCTGATCAACTAGTTCCTGGAACTCGCGGCTTCGCTTGTATCGGTAATGATGCATCTGTTAACATCGGTAATGTTAGGAAAGAGACGATGGTTTAGCTGACTCATCCGGTCGCAGAAAGTCTTTCATAGGTCGAAGACCATATGCAAGTTCCGTCCTTACACTAAAATTAGTTGTTTATTTCACCGCGGCAGAGTACATGCATTTCTTCACCTGAGCAAACATAGGGTAATCGATTGTTTTAATAGGGCACTTTGTTTTTTCCTCGGGGGTTGAGTTCCGACCTGATGTGACATTTGTGCGTGCAGTCTACTGTGTAAACTAGACCCGATTACTTGTACAAAAGCGGTCCCTACTTTATACCGCGACGAATCCAGTGAAAGGTTTTGCATTATAATGAGTTTAGCCGACAATTAGGCAAACAACCGCTTGGCGAACACCGATAATCGGCACCCGGTGGAGCCAGAAAAGAAGAAAAAATCGTAAAGAAGATGAACACACGATCTCTGGGGCAATTGGTGTAGTAGCCTGGGCTTTCGGTCTCGTACAGGATGCCATCGTCAGAGACTGTAAGAACTCGGCATCAAATGAGAAGTTTTCTTAGTCAAGCCATGAAGGGGGGGGGAGATATGAGTGCAGAGGATGGTATTCGCGATAAGCTGAGTCCCACGCCGTCTCACGGCGGCGTGACTGCGTGCACCCTTGGCTGCGGGAACGGAGCGCGTGATAGCAGAGGGGCATGTCAACATGTTTGTTAATAGAGTTGATGTCAGACACCCAACAGTTCTCGGCCTGTCTTATTGTTGGCCCGCGCTACCATCCGCGTGCTCGCGAAGTTGAATCCGTAACCTTCCCCCAGGGTGTGAGTGGCGACTTGGGACAACGGGTCGCCTCTCCAGACTAGACATTTCTGCTATTGTATGTATCATCTTCTGGTAAGCAATCTAATCAAGTCTTCGAGTGGTGCGGGAACGCTAACCACTATCTGTGCAACACTTCACCACGCGAAATGCGCCGTCGGCACGTCTCCTAAGACCATTTACTTCGGTAGATTTGGTCCTTCTCGACGAACAATCATACATCGCACTTAACTTGGAAGAGATATCATTGGTTAATTTGATGCATTGGACTTCCGATCTTGGATAAAATATGTGAGTACAATTGCGCTGACTGTCTATCAAATTGACGCAAAATTCATTCCAGTTTTCGAAGCCTGAAACTTTTGAGTTGTATCTGAGTAAATGGTTTATCTGATTAGATCCATGTCATACGTCAGTAGATGAACAGCTTTAGTCCAATTTGCCCAGGCAGGTGACTTTGTTTTCACTGGCTACTGACTGTTCTAGGAGTTGAAAACTTGACTGAGAAAATCGTTAACGGCGCGAAATCTTAACAAATGAATAATTACTGAACGTCCGGATTAACTGTGTTTCAGACATTTTCGTGATGGAAAGAACCGTTTTGAATAAACATGGGCGCATCCTTCTGATGCTGATGAAAATCAATTTATAACATGTGTACTTCGTAAAACAACGGCGAAGACCAACGCGAAAGACCAAAACACCGGGCATCTAACCAGTCTTCGACATGTGGATAAAAGAATAACGATAAGTTGAACAGAAGTCGATTAAATAATGAATAGCAGGTTTACTCCGCAATTTCTTTGAGCGATATCCTGACCAATAATGATCCTATGAAACATTTACTGGCTGATAATTGGTAGAATTACAACGTCAGTGCACTTTCCTAAATCCAAAGAACAATAAAATATGTCCCGTTGTGTGTACAGTAGTCTGCGATCAGAATAATCTGTAGTGACCTCTTGGAGTCAGTTAGAATACCACTATGGCAGTGTACGTACTTGCACTTGACAGAATATTATAGAATATGCGCCACGAGCTTGCTGCACTAATTAGGTGTCTAGGTCCTTTCCTTGTTCTAAACAAACGTCAGCCATAGGCTTCGCAAAAGACATCCCAAAGGTTTAGCAAATTGTTTTACAATTTCTGCCCTCCTCAGCTCTTTTTATTATACCCATCACTTCTCGAAGCACCCCGGTATAATTTGTGACCGGACAACAGCTGAAAACACCGCGAAATAAATGGATGACCACGTAAATGTTAAATTCCATTGTGATGCAATAGGTGAAGTCATATCTCGTTGGAAAACTGTAAGGTGTAGGATAGTTTAAAGTTACTAAATAGACGTTACCTTAATTTAATTTATACGCATATGAAGCCAGTAGTTTAAAACCACATGTTATTCGACGGTCGGGGATTTCGCTTATTGCCCTACAATTAACTGACAACAAACCGCTAATTTGGCAAGATTGGATGATGACTAGAAGGTGCGATTGGTTGTCCGTTTCGTTCTTCACGAGGGATTACATATATCTGGTATGTGTCAGCTCTGCTCTTCTCGAGATGAATTGAGGAAAGTCTCCAAACTCCCTCCAGATGCTGGTGAAATTAGTGATAAGTCCTTTATCTGCGCGCGCATTGCTCCATCGGAGGTGTAAGAGGCCTTAGACCAAAGCCAATTTGTCATAGAGTACTGTCATGTTAAACGATCCCAACATGGTCTGTGAAAGCACGTGCTGTGGACATTCAGATAGCGTCTGAGTGCCTTTCACGGATCTACCCCGATTGTAGAACGACGATTGGCGTTTAGCTGCCGTTTCGCGATGGCCAACAGACTCAGGTTAAAATCTCAATGTGATGGTCTGCTTGATGATAAATGATGATGGAAGTGGCCATTCTAAGGTCACTTGTAACCGTCATTGCCGTGGCGCCATCCTTAAAATATTACCATTTTTTCTTTGTAAAATATATTCCATGCAGTTAACTTTCTGATTCCCGTCCTGGCAAGTCGTTTATTTTTGTTCCTAGTATTTGCTTAATAGGAGCTTTTGCCAAAATTGCATAGGCAAGCAGACTAAATTGTGAAAAACCTAGAGACGTCTGCCCAGAGGTGTAATGATCGTAGAATATACTCTAGGATTCTGTTGATCGTAGCACGATAAACTTGGCGATGGGGACCTTCGCCAAAGTGACACAGAAATGTGAACAAATACAACTTACTTATTTCTTTTTAGTAACCAAATTAACCACTGTACTTGTCTAACTGTTTGACCGCCTGACGCCACTGGGTATTCCTGGATCCCCGTCTTTAGCGGCCTGCCATGAATTCGCCTTCTGAGCCCCAACGACTAGCAGGGTCACTGTTTAAAAAGAATAAATTAAACGGGTTGGTAAAAGGAGGTTTAATTGTATTTATTATAGAAAAACTTGCATGCTTATTGAAAAGGTTTAAAAATGGATTGAAACCATCTCAGGCGTCTCGTCCAGCAAATCAAATGTGAACACTTTAGTTAACCATAGGACACGAATTGAATACTTGTTAAAGTTTCGATGGGTAAGTACTTGGGTTTCAAAGATAGGTCTCTTCACAGATGTCTAGCATGCGAAAAACGTTTAAACCTCTCAGAAACAGGCACAGTCGATGAGGAGAGTCAGGTTCATTCATTCACCGGTCAGAGACTGAGCTCGAGATTCTCCAACTCAGCCTGCGTTAACCGTTCTACACATCCTATTATGTGTGGGAGTTCGAATCTATGCATATTATAGTAAAAGAACGTCGATAGGTCTTCTATTTATTCGTTGTCAGTACAGTGTTCGAAATTCTGTCAGTCGTCACGATTCCTTCCAAATTCTCAAAAAATAAATAGCACTTCTGTTCGAACCCAAGTGATTCTGATTAGATGACTCAGAGAGCTCTGGTAACACATCAGTCCTGAGGCTCTTCAGAGGCAGTTAACCTTCCATTCAAGTTGTCAAAGCCAGCGGGAAACTGAATTTCACTTCCTGATCTGAACTCATCACTTCCGTTCCTGTCATTTTCAGACTACCGATGCAGACCGATTTTTCGTCTATGAAGCTGATGCCGGTCTGGGCTTCCTCATGCTTCGTCTTTTTGGTTGGTCTGTCACCTTGGGCGCCTGTATATTCACAGTCTTCCATCACAGGCAGAAGATGAGATTCTACTCTGCCTTCATACCGACTATTTCTTTGTGGTGAGTGACGTCTGTCTCTACAAACTCATTAAATTTGCTCCATTAAAAAAATATGAAATTGGCACCGGTTAATTCTAAAATTGGAAATCTGTGATTATAAATATTATCTTTGGCCACTTCTCGAATAAGAGTTAAAAAGTGTTGTTTTGATCGCCGAGGATTGACTGTAGTCCATACCAACCCCTCTATTATTCCTTTCCGTCATCTATTTGTCAGGAAGTGAACTAGCTGAAGAAAAGGACTCTTACTATCGTAGAGAGATGCTCACCAAATGCTTTAAGGGTTGTAATATAATAATAATAATAATAATAATAATAATAATAATAATAGTGTATTTAGTGTAATAGGCAATGCCCTTGATGACCCTATTAAAAACAGTACGTACGATGTAAATTTTAAATGCATAACTTACTAAAATTTTGTCAGTACCATATTTGTTTACGGAAAACATTTTTACTGTGCGAGGCTGTGAAGGCTGCGGCAGGGGGGTCTTTTCAATGCGCATATGAGATTTTAAGTGTAATTATATACAATCAGCATAAAGTGCTGGTGAATCAGGTTGTACTCGCCTTTCCACGATATCTTATACGCCCGATCGCAACTGACATGTCAGCGGGTCCGTGGATCAATAGTTAGAGCGTTGAGCTAGCAACCAAAACAATGCAAGTTGGCAACTAAACAAGGAAGTGGCGTAATTCTAATGGACATAAAGGACCATATCTCAAAACTACATCTAATGCTAGTTCAGGCGAACAAATTTACACTGACCGACTTAAGGAGAACAATGGATATAACGTGAAAATACGGCTAGCAGAATCACTGTAGGGGTTGACGGAAGTAAGAACTTTGACTAATCAGGAATTCGAACATCCTAAATTAGTGGGAACATGTATTCCCTAATATTATTGTTTGAAAAAGAACTAAAACGTTTATTCTAAACATGTAAAATTTGCCGCCCGGTGGCAGCTAAATGCCTTGCAATTATAGCAACACATTGTAACTTGTCAAAGATTTTAAGTGCGGACGGAAGAGCAACGTTCACATTGAATTTGGCATTCATGCCTGCCAATGTGCTGTCCGCTGAAACTGTCACACACATTTGCAAGCGCATGGAAAATAAAGATTGCGAGGTGTTGAAAGCATCACCGCCAAAGTGTGCTGCAACTGAACAAGTCCATTTGACAGAATATTTAAAAGACATAAAAGTCAAAAGTATGGCCGTATATCCGGACCTATTAGTAGCCACCTCCTGAATTTGAAAGAAATCCTTCAACTGAAATTGGGCGATTGAACTGTGCAGCTGCAGTTTTATGGCCGTTAAGTAGATTGTGTAACATTGATACTGTCCGACCTAACCGTCACAGCTCCGACGGCTCGTTTATTTCCTCAAGCACGTCTACCAATCAGATTCATCCTGGCGACGTAGAAAGAAAAGACGTCCATCCAGCAGCTGGTTGACTGTCGACGGAACAGCCAAAGGGGGGTATATATTGGAGGGAAACTTGGTCAGAACGGTATATGAACTTTAATAGGCTGAGCATCCATGGGAAAAATAGAGTCTGGTTCAGAGTTTTGCTGACAGAACCAAAAGGAATAGCTCGCTAGAGGGCATCGATGAAGAAATAACGACTGGTTGCGGGAATGTGGACTCTTCACTATATTGCAGGTGGCATTGCCCCAAATTCGAGGGGCGGGTGATGAGGTCAATGTTTGGGATAGGGTTAGTGCTAAAGTAAGTATAACCTTTGAAGGATGAGGGCCCAGGCAAGTGAAGCGCTGCGTATCCCCCTTCTGGGCCTCAAGGACGGCAACCGTCTGCTATGCTAAGATCAACAAACATCGGTCTTCACATCCTGGTGCGCACTGGCAGCTCTAAGACATCTGGTTTCTTGCCGGTAGATACGCTTATGCTCCCGCTTGGTATACAGGTCGTGAGCACGGCTACCCATTCTGACCCGTTATTGTGTTGCTGTTGTTGGTTAAAATCCTGGTCCAGTGCTGTGTGGACCAGGGGTGTGGGATAGAGCGCAAAGGTGCGAGCTCAGCCACGCCATCCACTTACGTCCTACCCATCTCCGGTCTTCTAGATTTTGTCTTGATGCCGGGTCCCACTGGGGGAGGAGGGGAGAGTGCGGTAGATGCAGCGCAAGTCTACATCCACTAAAAAACAACTTACACACAAATCGCTGTCTCTGTTCTCATCCTCCTGTGGGGCACACGGTGGACACATCATCTACATCAACGGTCGAGATGTCTTTATGGTATGTAGGGTTGGGGTTAGGTGAGGTAATGTTAGCCTCGGGGTTGGAAGTAAGAATATGAAGGTTAGGGTTAGGGTTGAAGACCAGATACGGAAATTTGATCCTCCCATGCGCCATGCTACCGAGAGAGGGTCAATAATTCCGTGTCCGACAGAATTAAGTAGTATCCGCGGTATGCTGAAGGAGAGGAGCCACCCAGAAAGATGTAATGCTGCAAATTTAGGACAGATTGTTGCTGAAAATAAAGGTCTCAGCTGTGACTTCAGTATGTCGGGTCGTTTCAGGCGCATTAACGGGTACCAAAGTCGACGTTCACTTGCCTACTGCCTGGGTCAACGAACAGGGGTAGAGAAAAGACAAGCGGCGGTCAACCGGCCTTCATGTGAATTTACTCCTTCGATAGCCCCTGTTAAGCATGCCTTACCAATTTAGTGGCCTGATAAGCGAACGTTAATATGTATGAACGGTTTGAGGAAGGCCAATCTGGGTGGATAACCGTGTGAACCGGGACCCCCAGGTAGCCGAAGAACTGAAATTTCTTTTGACATCGCCAGAAAGGGTGAATGGCAATACAACTGCACATCCAAATGCTCTGCGTGCAAAATAATCTCGTGTGCGGTCTGTAGGTACGAGGGCCAAATACTGACAATCCGGAGACCCCCAACAACGCTCTAATTCAGTCACTCATTGTGGCGTGGTATCCCGGATTCCACTTATCTTCACTATACCCGCTCCTGAACAGTCCATACCAAACGACCCAGTCTCTATCGCTTCGTAATTTCATCGGCCATTTTTCGGAAATCCAATTTTACCTAATTGCCTTTTTTCTCAAGCTTATGCTCTGGAAGTAGAGCACAAAACTGAAGTTAGCTTTTAAGAGGGACTTGAAAGTTTCTCATGGGGTTTGATTGTTGATTTCGACTATGTCCATCGTGTGCTCCACAGCAGGGTGAGAGTAGGGGCAGTCACATGCGCATGAATTTGTTTCTAGCGATATTACGCTTGCGAGGTTTCATCTGTACTCTCTCCTCCTCTCGCACCCGGAGTCAAGAAGACCAGATGCGGGAGAGGATGCAGGTGACTGGCAAGGCGTAGATCCACGCCTAGGCGTACCACCACGTCCTTTGGTCAACAACTTATGTACACTAGTGAGGACTGTGAACAGCAACACAAAGGAGAAGGCGTCTTGGATCCAAATTATCGCGGCTTGCGCCTGCACATGCGCCTGCCGTACTCCGATCTAGCGTCCCGTGTTAATCCAGCGGGTTTACGGTGTGACCCGCTTTAGGGCACATTGAGCGCTGATACTCGGTTTTTGGCACACAGTCGTCCCCAGTAGACCTTTGTGAGTTCTTTGCATTAGACAGTCAAGGAAGACCATTTCGAGAACAAGTGTGCCGTTTTCAGCTCCGTTTGATGCAAGCAGAAATCAGCCAGACTCCTCAGCCTTCAGGAAGGCAAGCATTTCATCATCGTACAGTCATAATCTTTTTTAGTGTGGCTTGAGGCTTACAGGTTATTGATGGATGCTCGTACAGACTCAACGCCAAAATCGGTTTATCCAAATTTTTCAGAACGGGGTTACGCTGGCCGTCTAACGTTGGCTGAAAACTCAGCATCTTTTCACCCAGTGTCAAGTTTGCAATACGGTCTTCCCAAGTCAAATTCAATTATTTCCAACCGATAACGGGAGATTAGTCGGTCTCTATCCCACTATTCTGAAATTACGTAAAAAAGCTCTTTCGCGAACGTGGCTAACGTGGCATATTCAAATAACATCTAGACAAATCTATCTTCGGCAAATAGGCATTCGGAGATGGCATCGGCAACGAAATGCTATCAGCGGTCGTGGCAAGGAACACTAAAACAACAACTGCCAACTACAGAGGACTCATCGGAAATTTGTCCACGCAGTCCGCTTCTGTTTATACAAAAATTTAATCCATTTTCAAGCGCATCTGTTCACTTTTCCGTTTCATTCTGGTAAATTTGGGATTTATCCATCTCCACGTGCAATGTTAAGTATGCTGCTAACTAACAGGCTTGAAGAAATTTTACACAAAACGCACGTTCGCAGAAGGGTCCTTCGAATCAATAAAAAGGATGTTTACTCATCCAAAACCGGTTTTAATTCATACTATATAAACCAGAACCTTGAAGTCAAGAAACCTCGTTTTGGTGCCGAATGACGAAGTGTTGACCTTGTTTCGTAATATCATCCGTTTGAATGCGCCTCAGCGGGTATAATCTACCTCGCGATGGTTTATGATTTCGGTCTTTGTCATGTATCTGGGTGTTTCATGCGGCCATTAAACATGCACCCTTGTCTTTTCCCATACAGGTACCTGGTCCTGCCTTTAACTGTTTTAATGGTCAAGGGCAGCATCGTCGACTACAATCGAGCAAGGATTGTTTACGCTGTCGAGTTAATCCTCGATCTCTTCGCAAGTGTCGCAATTTTGGTAAGTCACCCCAATAGAACAGCTAGCGTCCCTCGGTATATGCATTGCGTTTTAACAATGCGATGTCATATTCCAGACCCGTTTCTTTTTTCAGTTGCAAGCTTAAAAGAGATGCATTCCGCGTCACATATGGAGTAATCTGCGCAGAAAAAGGCAGGGCGATAATGTCCTTTTATTATTCTGAAAGACAAAGATTCACGGAAGGTGTGAATTATAAAAAGATCAAACATCGGTTTGCGTTGGGTAGATAATGAAAAGATTGTGCGATGTAGGGGTTGCGTGCGGTTGACATCATCATGCTAATCCAGCGAGCGGGCCAGTCTTATTAAATACTGCATGATGTGGAAAGAGCGGATTTCAGGGGTATGGTTGACTGACGACGACACCTAGGCTAGAAGACGCTAGTACAGTCAAACTTGTCTTTGATGATATTCCTCCTCGTCTTCTCGCTCCACTTGGAGTTAGGGTTGCCCACAGGCCGGTAGCAACAATCGGGCACCGAGTCATGAGGCCAGAAGACCCACTGCCACGGCAGGAAACATCAGGAGTCATTTACCGGATGCGGTGCAGTTGCGGACAAAGCAACTACGTCGGGAAAACAGGGAAATTTCCCCGGACGCGAATGGTGGAGCACGCAGTAGTAGTAAGTTGGGAGACGCTTGCTCTCAGGGGGTCACTCGACGGGACCCGGCCATATTTTAAAGTTTCAAGAGGCGGAAATCCTCACAAGGGGTGACAACCGCGTGAGCCGCTAGTTGCTCGAGTCATGGTTTTCAGGTCCGCAATCTATCAACAAGAGCAGTGAACTCCCGTTACCGTATTCCGTGCGGCGATTTTCCCTGAGCAGGGGGACAGTCACGTGGGGAGGGCGCGGGCGAGCAATTATTCCAGTGACACTGAGCCAATTTGTCGAGCAATCGTCACACTAGCATCTAACACGATGACGAAGTCGCAGCTATTAACGACGCGGATGCGGATTGACAAACCACCGTCGCATCATTTAGGACCCCAGCGGTGATTTCGAGAGCTGTTTATTACAATGCAGCCACTTGCTATAAATACTGCACTCCTTGTGCCACTATTAGCCTTATCTGCGTCTGTCCCTGATGATGTGTGCGAGTGTGAATCCGAAACGTCGGGCGAATAAATTTCTTGTTCCAGTAAGCGCATCTTTGTCTTCTGAGATTCCTCTTCATTGTTGATTGACTGTCCCGCAAGTACCTAGATAAAGCACCACTTTCACATGGCTCTGATGCCTTTCACTTGTCCGCTCCTCAACTTGTCTTTTTCTGATGAAAGTAAGTAGACCAGCAACGGACCATGCAAATTACACTCTAAACAGCCCCTTCAGTTTTCCCAGAATATATGTTAGGTCAGTTGTTTTGGTCGTGTCCGCTGGTGGTCCACCGCTGGTCATCGGTTTCTTGTTTAAAAAGCACTGGGCTACTGTTATAATTTTAGTAACATGTCAGTGACGCGTAATTGCACTCAGGGGAGGTTGTGGGGCCAGCTGTATTGGGCGCCAAAAGTACAGAATTCAGAGGACAGGGCAAAAACACGTTTGCGGGAGAAGGGTAGCAATACTTTTGGCTGACTATGGCGAAAGGTCGATGGGCCCACATCTGCAAATGGGATGGGATTGGCCGACGTCTAGACTGAAGTTACACCCGCTCTGCCCTACACACGCGGATTAAGACATCCCAGATCTTTTGCATGCGGGTGCAACACAAGATGCAGAGCAGAAGCACATAATGCCGACCGGGTCACAGGACCGATAGATCATCGTGCAAGTTCTTGTGGATGGCAGGCCTATCATGTACATTTGACGACCTACATAAAATCTGCCTGTTGGATGCCCTTATCGATCGTGTGGAGCAGGAAGAACGTTATGCGCGTTATCGGAAATGCGCGCCCCATAACAAATGCCAACATGCGGCGTGTGGGGACAGGCCCAGTTACAGGCTCACATCGAGTCAGTATATTTTAAGGGTAACAGGCGATGCCTTTGAAAGCCCTGTTGATTACTTTAAATAAACATGGTACTAAACTGTTGTCAGTAATATATACTTAACATAATATTATAATTTGAAAATGCAGGACCGAAACTCGAGAATATTCAGTTGTAGATGATATCGGTAAAATGAAATGACAGTCATCCGCATTAGCGGTAGGTGTATGCAAGGCGTTGGTTTGGCACAACAGAGCTGTTCTGTCCAGACAAGCGGTATTTTCCAAGCGCTATTATTCGTGGTTAAGTGTTTATTGTGGACCAGAGGACGTGTTGGTACGCCTCCCCCCCCTGGGTTTTCGCCGCGCCAACCACCTACGCTCTCTTCTACCTCCAGTCTTCTTGACTTCGTCATGTCACCGGCCGCAGGGGGAGGGGAGGAGAGAGTGCCGTGGATGATCTGAAATTCTACTGTCGCTACAAACCAATCCACGCACAGGCCACCGCACCTGCTCTCACACCGCTATGGAGCACACGGTTGACGCCATTGGCAACAGCAGTCGAACCGCCGTGTGAGCGGCGCCTAGTCGTTCAGGGAAAAGACCGAGGTAGTTTAAGGGTACATTTGATGCAGTAAACCGTCGAACACAACCAAGAGGCAGAGACCTTGGGAGTTATGTGATTTGCTGAAAAATACCCTCTTAAGTCGGCATAGAATGCGCAGCGGGCAGAAATACAGTTTGGATGTGAATGGGACTGGAATGCAAGTGGTTTACAGGACGTAAGCGCCCCAAAAGAGCCAGCCCTCAAAGAATGGGGTCTGGTCATCAGGAAAACGATGGAGAAATCTGATCAGAAGAAGAAGCGATCGCTGGAACAAGAGCTTTATTCGCCTGAAGTTTCAGATTCCCACTTGAACCCATCATCAAAGACAGAAAAGGGTGACTCGTGCACAAGAAATTGCAGTATTTATAGGATGCAGTCGCTATGCTACCGCATACCTATAGCAATTAACCGCGCTCCCCTTCATCAAGGATTGTTGCCCGCTGGTGCGCTTATTGGTTGATAGCCGGCATGCAAGTTGTTTATTGCTGAAATCGCATCACCCGTGTTGGATGCTGGCGTGATGATTGCTGGGCCATCTGGCTCATCGGTTTGCGCGCTTCCCAAGTGGTCAATTACTTTAGCCAGCCTATGCCTCAGCACGGAATATGGAGTGGGCATGTCGTTGCACTTGTTGATAGACTGAGATCCCGTGAACCATGACTCAAGCAACTCGCGGCTCCCGCGATTATCCCCTCTCGCGAGAATTTCGGCCTCATCGAACTTGAATGTGTGGCCGGGTCTCGTCGAATGGGCCGCGACCTGAGAGTTGGCGTTATTTCTCCGTACCGCCGCCACGTGTTCGGCGATTCGCGTCCGTAACAGTCTTCCAGTTTCTCTGACGTAGTTACTTTGTCCGCAACTGCACAAGATCCGGTAAATAACTCCAGATGTTTCATACCGTAGCAGTGGGTCTTTTGGTCTCATCCCTTGACGCCTCATGGTGGCCCCCGGTCTGTGTGCCACTCCAACCCCAAGTGGTGCAAGAAGGCGGCTAACGGCCTCGGAGACGTTCTTGATGTACGGGATCGTTCGCCAGAATTTGGGGTCGGCACGGTTCTGTCTCTCGTCTCGTTTGCGCATACACCGGTTGAAGAAGTTGCGCGGGTAACCCTTCTGTTTGAAAACCCGTCGAAGATATTGGGAATCGGCAACCTTGTCATCCGGTTCACTGCAGTGCGACTCAACACGCCGATATAGCATTCTTACGCAACTGCGTTTGTGGCTGGTTGGGTAGTTACTGTTGAAGTTCAGTAGTTACGTCGTGCTCGTCGCGTTTCTGAGCATTTTAGTCTTTAGGCAACCACAATCTTTGCGACAGACAAGGACACCAAGGAATGCCAGCTGGTTATTTTCTTGCTCCTCCATCGTAAACTGCATGTACGGGAAGACGCTGTTCAGACGTTTCTTGAACGTTGGCACCTGATCCCGTTCGATGACGACGAAGGTATCGTCCACATACAGAGCCGAGAAATTCGGTCTGTGGGGTTGGAAAAATCTGTTGACTTCCAGATCCTGTTTGCACAAACTTTGTCGGTTTTCGACATCAGTATGCGAAATGCGACGTCGTAAGGACGAGGAAGTAAGCGACACGAGGCGTCCTCTTTAGGATTCGATTCTGAAAGAAACCGGAAGGAAAGCAAGGGTGCAGTGGACCAGAAGACTATACATGTGTGTTGTGATCCTCTGTGCAGTCCAATTAGTTTGACTGACGCATCAAATTTCATCTTGTTTTGAGGAATTAAGACCACCTAACACCAACCCTAACCAAAAATCGCGTAGCTATCATTTGCTGACATTTCAGGCATTTTGACTTGCCCTAAGAATATGATTATATGTTTCAAACTACCTCGCCCAATTAAGTAGAAAGGCAAACAAAACCTGCTCATTTTCCACAGGGTGAGACTAAGTAAAACTCAACGTTTTCGGTTAATAACCTTTCACTTACCTAGACCCATCACGAATGTCTGAATCCAATTTTTGGTCCATTCTTCATTAGATTAGGCAAAAGTTACCGGTGGAACGTAAATGATAATCTTTTTGCCATTGATCTAGTTACATGTCAGCCAGGAAGTTAAACCTGTACCCTAACGAAAGCTACTAATTTTGAAACCGATGATTTTTAATGCATAAACGATTTTGCACGGGGATAAGACTTACCTTGGCGACTGCTCATCTCACTTTTGGTAGCAACTGCGATTGAGTAGATGTTCATTGTGGATCTCATGCCTTCTGCCCACATCAGAGAAGTGATTGCCCTAAACCTTCTTTGAAAGCCTGATGTCAGTTCGGTTCTCGTAACTAATGCCGTCTGAAGGGACATGTATAATAATGACATAGAATCGGGATTAAAATGATCTCCATTCGTCGTCAAGCGGGTTACGGTGTTTGATTACTTCTTCGCGTTTGTAGACAGTTTATTTTGTCCTACCCCTTCAGATCTTCTTGCAGCCGAGAGATTGGAACAAGTACTTCCCCTATCATCTGTTCGTAAATCGAGTGGATATCGTCACTTTTGATGAGGCTATTCGTTTTCCACCTCCGTCTGGATTTCAAGCAATTCATGGCAGAGCACGGCCTGGTACTCGTGATCGGAATGCAGTTCGAGGGTCCACGACGACCCACCTTGATGACAGCGACGGAGGCTGAGACAAAAGTACAAGCTGGTCATCCTCGTGCGGTTACGTTCAAGAGTGCCAGCATGGAGCGAAACCATAAAACGTCAAATTTTTCCATCTTTTTTAGATCTTAGGAGTGCCTTTATTGTTATGACAGAATAAAGAAATGTTATCATATGAAACACAAATCGTAAACTGCTTTTGACTTCTTTTTGAAACCGTGGGAAGTACTGAATGTCTTAGATGCTTTCTATTGAAGTATCCACGTAAACGAGCACGTTGATAACTCTACGCCTACAGTCGGTAGGCGCGTTTACGAATAACTATTGTATCAAGAAACGGCACAATAGACGTACACGAATGTCTAAACAGGACATGAGAACAGGAACCGTCCGCAACGTGGGTGATATTGGGCCAACTCCCAGCGAAATTAGGGTTGGGTTTAAGGTAAGGGTAAGAGTCAAGTAAAGGATTTGGTTTAATGCTAGATTTAAGATTAACGTTAAAGGAAGGCTAGGCAAATTTAGGGCCGAGGTAAAGTGCCAGTGTTGACTGCGGAGTTAAGGTTTAGGGTAGGGTTTGTGTCAGGATTAGGGTTAGGAGAGGGAAATATTTTGCCTTTCCGGAATTATGCGCAAGTCCGCGGGGCGTCCCTACTTCCATGTCCTGTTTAAGGGGCTACATAAGTCAGTCCCGCCCAAAAAACACGTTGAGAAATCCGAGAGACATTGGTAAACTCATATTTGAACCGTGAATCTGACGTTTTAACGGAACTGGCCCAATCTGTCCGGTGCTATCTGGTGCGCCACCTTGTGAGGGCATGTGCGGCGTCGCCCCCCGAGTGGAGGGGGCCCACTTCTGAAGAATGGATTTTAACTGATTTTCATGTGCTTCAACAACATTACTGGTTCAACTTGCGTTCATTCAGTCCTTTACGTAGCTGTCTTATTCGCCTTAACAACAGTCAAAATAAGCTGGAAAACGCAATTAACATTCTCGAGGATGGCAACAGTCTGGGTTTCCTAATGCTTCTTCTTCCGACTATCACCTTATGATTACTGAAATAAGGAAGAGACGCCAACGAATTGGCACCAGCTACTGTACATAAAGAATGTGTCCGAGGCCACTGAGCGCATTGCGGCAGGGCTGTACGTGGGCATCGCCCACCGTCCGGCAGCGGCCATGAGTAAATAGAAACATGAAGCTGAAGGATCGGCTGGACGCACGTGGGCAGTCGGGCGTAGTTTATCAAATCTCGTGCCATAACTGTCCTAGCCATTACACTGGCCAAACAGAACGACGCCTTAGTTCGCGAATACTCGAGTACACGCGGGTCGTTCAAAGAGGTGGCGCACTTTATCAGGTCGGCACTTACGGGCTGGAGGAAGCCCATGAGCTCGATTCCGCCAGCACGCGGATACTGGCGCGGGTCGACATCAAGACGGGACGGGAACTGCTTGGTGGCACGGGAGTCAACTCCATCAATAGACGTACTGACTTCCCCCTCTCCTGTTATCATTCACTACGCCCAACATTTGGTCCGCCTCACACCGCCGCTAAGGGCAGACGGCGTCTCCACATCGTGAGGCCGTCCTGAGCCAGGCGGCGCGAACCAGATATATCCACGGACGCAACTCCATCCACCCTAACTGTCCACACGTTGTTGTACTCCAACAATCTCTGAGGCTGAACTCCTGTTCGAGTTCGAAAGTTGGAGCTAATAAGGTTACAGTCGTAGTGGTCACGTCTTTGTCTTCTTTTCAACGATAACCTGGGATAGGCATATTCCCTTCCATTCACAAGGAATTCGTTTCTATTCATTCGCGACATGATCATCGTTTATTGCGCTTCTGCCAGTAGCTGGCATCCTAAACGCGGCGTGATCCATTCGATCAGCGCTTCCGGCGTGCATTGCGCTGGCCTAAGTCAATCGGTATATCGCCTCTTCTCTGCTGACGAAGACATGCGCTCCCGCAAGTTCGTCACCGCCGCCCGCCTCTGCCTTGCCAACGGTCAAAGGGCGATTTTTGCTGAGCTTGCTCCTCAGTTTTTTGTAGAGCGTGAGAGCGCACTCTTCCTGTGCTTGCCGCCTGCTACCACTACCCAGTATTAGACCTTGAAAACGTGGTAATTTTGGAGGGTGTTGACTCTCTTTGTCGCTACATTGGTTTGCTGAGGGCCAGTTTGTTTTAGTTTGCCCATAAAAGGGGCTGCGCAGGAGATGGGCTGGATCAGAACAAGGGAAGGCATACGGGCACGGTAAATGTTAACCGGAATGCGCAGAATCCGTGCAGCTCAGCACAAATGCCACAAATGGGGAGGGGGGATTGGTGACTCACCTGCAGTAGGTGGGCTAACTCATGAAATGTCGGCCGAAATTTCGAAATGCGTTTTCGTTTCGGAAAGATTAATTAGGTTGGGTTGTAAAAGTAATCGTCATCCAGCGTACTTCTATAATAATTCAATTACATCAGGATGCCGACTTTTGAACGAATTTCTTTCCGACTCCATGCACAAACTACACTCCGTAAAATTGGCTACTTAAGTAGCATGCACTTTTCTCATCGATTTTCGATGCTTTTAAACATGCAAGTATATTTCATTGAAAACATGCATAGAAATATTCATTCTTTGATTCATTTGACCGAAATTTACGTTTATTTTAAATTTTATGCTTGAAGAAAGGGTATTATTCGGTTTTAAAAAAAGCTTCAAATTGTTAGATTTTTTATTACCATGGAATGCCCTTTTATAAAACATCCTGTCTCACCATTTAGTAGAGTGGTCTCTTAAGTTTGCAATATGACTCAAATCAACGGCTATATTTTACGACTCCTATATAGTCTCCTTTTAGTACCGTAGAGAAATGCATGATTCCCCATACGTGGAAACTATACGGTTTGTAGTTTAAAAGCCCTGAATACAAGTGCAACGGCATGTCGAGTTCAAAACTACTCAAGAATCGGAAAAGTTTTTGAAAACCGAATTGTATCCTTTTTTCGAGTATAAAATTGGAAGCAGATGTAATTTTCCACCGAATGAGAAAAGAAAGAATATTTTTACTCGTGCTTTCCATGAAATATAATTGAACATTTAAGGTCATCGAAAACCAATGAGAAAAAATCATGCTACCTAAGTAGTTAATTTTTACAGAGTATAGTTTCTGCATGCAGCCGAAAGGAAGTTCATTCGAAAGCCGGCATTCTGAGGTAACTGAAATATCATAGAATTATGTTAGAGACTGACCAGTTTTACAACCCTACTTAATTAATCTTTTCGAAACGAAAACGCAGTTCGGAATTTCGGGTAACATTTCGTGAGTAAGTCCACCTACTGCAGATGAGGGCTAACGCGGGGCCAGCCACCTGCGCCCAATCCCGACAACTCGAGAAGCATATGGGCGCATGGGAGAAGGAGAGAGAGAGAAGGACGGCCATTGAAGGCTTCGTTCTCACGCCACTTCAGCGCAGTCTTCATTATAAATAATCTGACGTTGAAAACTGTCACAGTACACTAAATGTCCATGGTTTGAAGGCTATCAGCTGGTGGGATAATGCGGTTCCCTCAGGACAGATGGGCGAACTGAAGTGGTTCCTTCTTAATGTGGCATCCGTGACACTCCCACTCAGAGGGGATGCCATTCGTCCTTCTTTTTTGTGAAAACCTGGTCCACTGTACACCGACAAGGTCATGTGTATGATGGATTGTTTAACTCTGTCGACCACTGCATCCGATCCCACCTCCAGCCTTCTCAAATCTTTCTTGCCACTGGGCCCATGTGATTAAGAAAAGAAAGAGTACGGCAGGCGCTACGCAAGTCTGCCATCAGTCCAAAATGCTTCACGCCGAAGCCACATCCTGTGCGCACTAAACTAAGAGGCACACGGCTGCTATCATCGTTCGCGATGGCCGAAATTACATGTTTTGGTGAAGTGTCGGGGTTTTCGACTAGCAATCTGCACTCACAATGCATGCCCCACTTTCAGGCGTCCAGATACGCACACGCTTCTGGTTCTAAACTGTCGTAAATGCGACTTTCGTCTTCCGTTTGGCTGTGATTGCAGTTTACTGTAAGGCAGACTCCTGTTCGTGCTTGGCCACGCTGGCGGCCAGGCGAACCTCAATATTTGTAAGGAACTGTCAGTAAACGGACGCCTCGCAAAACTGCAATGCCAGGCGCTTCATTTTCGCGAATAGTCAATATATACCTGTCTGTCAAAAACACTGTTTTTGGTTGACATACAAAAGGCTTGTGGTATGGTGCCTGGTAAATTACTTTGAAGAATGTCAAAAAGTCTGGTTTCAGGCGCCATCACCATGATTGCCGTGGGCATATGAAAAAAAACTTACAGCACTATTTAACTCCTTGGTGCTGCCAGAGATACATTTAAAAATGTCGGAGGCTTAAGAGAACAAAATGACTGTCATAACTAGCTGATGGTAAGGCTTACGACACTCGAGGAAAAATGGTTTATTTAGGTCAACAAAAGTGACTACTAAAACGTTTGGTGCGGGCCGAAACCTGGCCTGTTCGGAACGTCATTTCCTTAAAATCACACATCATTAATTTATATGCGGTCATGCTGCTTGAGGCCATATATCGAGTATGCAAGCCTTAAACACAGCAGGCGGGTATCAGTACTAGCGCAGCGCGTTTTTTCTTCATAATGTGTTAGAAACGCCTGTTGCATTGACGAAATTTAACTCGGTAAAATTCCACTTACGCCATGAAAAAGGAATTAGTATCGTAAGGCAGTTGACGGCATGCGTATGGGAGGAAATAACTGAGTTACAGGGTGTGATGACATGAGTAGATTTTCTTTGTTTAAGTCGTCCGCTACCGCCACATTTCCATGTGCCGTCCAGAGGGTCTAACCTCTCTTATGTACGTCTTCATAATAGTGGGTCATCTAGGAAATCGACTTGTAGGCGCCGAAGGATTCTGAAATTTGGACAGTAAATTGACCAATCTGAATAGTTCGATCAATGTGAAAACAAAAATCGACCAGCGAAAAAGCGCTCTTCAATAGGCAGGCAAAAGAGATGAAGAACTATGGTTGGTATATCTCAAGAAATATTAACTGGAAATTTGAAATGCGTTTTCAGTTATTAATAAGTACCGAACTAACCAAATAAGTAAAAGAAACAAATAAACGCAAACTACTAAAATTACCTACTTATATCCACGTGTGCCAATCTCAAGTTATTTCGGTTACGCCAGGATGTCAGCCTTTAAATGTCTACATTTCATAAAAGGGCTACTTAATTATTATGACTTTTTTCTCATTGATTTCTGACTTCCTTGTAAATCTAAATGTATTTTTTGGGAAACATGCACAAAAATCTACATTTTCAGATTTATTGGCAGAAGATTGCGTCCTCATGAAGTAGTATCTCTGGAGAAATGATGCCATTGGATTAAAAAGCACAGTTTTAGTTATTGAACAATTTCAAATCTAGACTGCAGTCATAATAGTGTTTGGTTTCAAAAACCAGTGCCACCTGCTTCTGGTGCATGAAAAATAATATATTTATCTACACCTACACAATTGTACTGCAGATATTGACCACGTTGTATATTTCACAGGAATCATCGATAAACGGGAAGATACGATGCTGTTTAAATTGAAATTTTACGAGATGAAAAAGCGTCATAATTACATACGTTTTGAAGCCCTAACATACCATTTCGCCCAGCATGACATTCGGATAAGACGCGGTTTTCTACCAAATGAATGCCAGATGAAAGGGCTCATGTGCACGTTTTCCATAAAATACATGTGAGTTTATAAGCGCATCGAATATCGGTGGTGAGAAGTTATACTACAGAAGTGGTCATGGTTTTTCTAGACGGCCTGCATGAAGCCCATCCAAATATGGGCATCCTGATGCGCCCGATGTATCTCGATGTTATGTTTCCCGAGAATCAGTTTTACTACTCCAGTTAAGTAATTTTTTCTAATGAAAACG
Organism: Spirometra erinaceieuropaei; assembly: GCA_902702965.1. Classification (NCBI taxonomy): domain Eukaryota; kingdom Metazoa; phylum Platyhelminthes; class Cestoda; order Diphyllobothriidea; family Diphyllobothriidae; genus Spirometra; species Spirometra erinaceieuropaei. Next base: position 111,983 of record CACRXP010000641.1, read on the forward strand.
TACTTTAGAATTTCGGTTGATATTTCACAAGATAGGCCAGCAGCAAACGTGAAAATATTCCACTGCAACATGAGAACTAGATAAAGTGCAGATTGAGGCGTCACTTGATTCTACGGCATATGCCAGGCATAAAAGATAGAAAACTGTCTTTTTCACCGAATTAGCAAGGTGTGGAGGCTGTCGGCTTCTGAGCGCAGACCTTCCATAGCGCGAGTTTGTGGTGACAAATTTAGGCAGAATAGCTTCTCCACTACCACCATCACCAGAACAGATTTGTCAACTGCTCCCAAATATGCTCTTCGAATCGGCGCAATCGGAGGTCTGTTCTATTTTAGCAATGTTAGTCTCAAGTAGCTAACAGTACAGAATGCAAAATCGTGAACTGCACCTAAAATCTCACACCGTGGTATGTCAACCGTGCCTTTCTGAGCCCTCAGAAAATATTATGTTTTGATGAATAAAATGCCCGCTGCGTCTGGTGTCGTGAACACTCTAAAAATGCAATCTTCAAAAGACAATGTACACTCTAGTGGTCGCTTCGTCTATCTTTTCGAATAATGGGCATGCGGTGGCGTGGCGACTGGATCCTATAAATACCGCAGTCCCTTGTTCGTGAATCGTCCGTATCTGCTGTTGTCTCTGATGATGGATTCGAGCAGGAATCCGAAACGTCAGGCTAATAAAGCTCTTGTCCCAGTGATCGTGTCTCCTTCTTCACTAAGGGGATATCTCAGATTTAACGCAAAAGCAAAAACGACATTTGAATAAGACCCATCTTTAGCCCATAAAACACAGATTTTGTGGATGAAAACGCCAGCACTAACCAGTGTTCGAAATCGAATAGGCGCAGCTACTCATTTGCGTCCCGCAGTTAAAAAAGACTTGGGTAACGTGTGGTATGGTAGCCCCACCTGATGGACACAGTAGCGTTGGGGTTGGAATTAAGGTTTAGAGTTAGGGTTAGTGATTGTGGCTAGTGGTTATGGTTAAGGGCTAGGGATTAGGGGTAAAGGTTAAAGTTAGGGGTCAGCACAAGTATTTCTCAACCATTCAAATCATAACAGGCATTGCGAATAGCTTTTCTCTTGCATGCAACTACTTGACTTCACCGCTTGTGCGTTCGTCGGCCCCACCTGTAAAAACCCCTATTACAACCGGTCCCGTAATAAAGCTGACTGGGGTTCGTTTACTTAATTTGGGCTACATAACTACATCCGACCAAAACCTGTTCCAACAATCCTGACCTGTTAAGTACGGAAGGTATGTGGTCGCATATCAGTTACATCTTGTAAAAAAACTGCGATTATTTCGCGAATAGTACTCCTATCAATTGTGGTGTCTGACAAGAGGTTTGCGCGTGACTTCGAAAAGTCAGACGGATGTAATTCTGCTCACAACAACAGCGTCTCTAAATTACCTCTATATAATATGACTAGGACTGTATGTGAGCCTTCTCTGCTTAGACTACGTGAACAGCTATTTTCTAGCACGTAAGGATTAGCACCTCGTATGCCTTACTAGTCTGCAGATTAAAACTAGAATGTCGCTCTACGCGACTGCCGATTGACGCAAATCAGCGCAAGTGAAAAGGCGACATTTCGCCCTCCATACCTGGCAACGTCTGCTCCGCCGATGGGTACAGACCTTTGTTGTCCTCGCAACATCCGCGCATCAGGCTATAACGGAGCGCGGTACGCCAGTCTTCGTTGCATCAATGTAAGTCGAACGCGGTTCTTGATGTCATCTCCTGCATTTCGACCTCATGCGGTATGTCGACGCCCACGGCGTAAGCCTCAGTATTCGCCGTCTACTAGTAGTTTGGTCGTACCTCCCTTCCCCACTTCTCGACTGGGCTGGAAGCGTAGTGTGGCCGACCGCGTCTGGGTTACTCTCGTCTGGCCACTTTGACGCGAATAGTCTCATCCGGTGTATCAGTCCTGCCCTGACGATGTCGGTTCTAAATCGCGTATACAATACCACATGCAGGCCAGTCCTGTCCGACCCGCATACGTACCACTAAAGGTTGACATTTATTTCTGCCCTGACGATGTCCGATTATAATCAAAGCTGACATTTATTTCTGCCCTGACGATGTTCGATTATAATCCGTTATATACCGCCACATGCAGGCCAGTCCTATCCGCATTTTTCTGTTAATATTTTTTAGCGTGGGTTTTTTCCTCCTGTGACATTAATCCAATCATTTTTAAATTTTTAGTTGGAGTTTTTTTCAACCATAACTAATCATTTTTCTTAACGGACTACTAATTCAGAAAACTTGAATTGCCTTTTGTACAGATTCTGCATACCTCATCTAAAATTCGCATGCAAATTTATTTTTACTTGCTTTGGTGGGACCCCGACGGGTCTTTAATAAAAAATTATTATTATTATTTTAACTGCTAAAGTAGGCGTTTGCATTTTGCGTGCCTACTGAAAAAAACTGCGGTTATTCGAAGAGGAAAGCAAGATCTCCCCGGAAGGTTAATTAATTAGTTTTCATTGTGAACCGCCAAGGCGACCATCCAGTAAGACAGAACTGATTCACCCCGAATTAATATGGCTGTCTGGCATAGCCGACCACGTTCCTGACCAACACTGAGTTTCACCATGCTGGATTTTTGCCTTCCCTTAATTTGTGCAATGCGATTGCAGTGACTGCACTGTGTGAGGCAGTGACCGGAGCGGCAGGAGTTGGCCAAATTTATGCTGTGACTGTTTGACCTGATGAGTACTCAATTCTTCCACAGGTTGAGATGCTTTCGAGTCATATCCGACCGATCCTGCTTGTGGTTTCGGACGTCCTAAAGGTCAACCTGCGTAACACACGAAATAGCCATAGGTGTGGGCAACGCGAACTACTCTTGAGGATGCAAAAGTTGCGATTTGCTGCTGATTTTGTCAAAATGACTAAATGAACCAGTTGGCCGTTGAACATGTGTGGTTAGGGGAAAAGAATGCCTCGTTCATGTAAAAATGGCGATGGGGAGAGGGAAAGACCATTGAAATACACTCCTAACTACCACTCTGAAATGGGTGGTTCACAAGACTTTGTTTCCAGAATGTTCATTAAATATAACAGAAGCTCTTTTAGAGGTTCTTTTGTGGTTTCTGCCGAAAAATAAAAAATTTAGTGTCAAGAAACTTATAGTGTCTTCTGATCATGCGAGTGCACGCGATAAGTACTGGACAAAATGGAGATGCCGGTTTGTATCTTGTGTTGTGCCGAGACTCGTTGCTTAGGTTCCCAATCGCAAGCACAGAAAGCGGTCTGACTCATGGAATGTTAGTCGAAATTCCGAAATGCGCTTTCGTTTTGGAAAGATTAATCAGGTAGGGTTGTAAAGCTAATAATTGCGCAACATAATTCTATAATAATTCAGTTACCTCAGGATGCCTGCATTTGAACGTACCTCTCCGCGGGTCTACAAAAATGACTACTTAAGTAGCATGCATTTTTCTCATTGATTTTCGCTGCCCTTAAAAATTCTATTATATTTCGTGGAAAACACGCCTAAGATATTCATTCCCTTGTTCATTCGGCAGAAATTGACATCATCTTTCAATTTTCTTCTTGAAGGCAGGATATAATTCGGTTTTAAGTGTTTCAAATTGCGAGTTTTTTTAATACCGTGAGATGGCCGTAATAAAACGCCATGTCTTCGCATGTGCCAAGGTGGCTTGTAAAGTTAAAAATATGGATCAAATCCACTGTTAAAGTTTATGAACCCCATATGGTTTTCTCTTACTAACTTAGAGAGATGTATACTTTTCCGTACGCGGAAAATATAGGGCTTGTAGTTTGGAAACCCTGAATGCAAGTGTAACGGCAGGTCGGGGTTCAAAATGATTCGGGATTTGGAAAAGCTTTTTTAAAACTAAACCTGCCCTTCCTTCGAACATAAAATTAGAAGAAAACGTCATTTTCTACCGAATGAGCAGAAGAATGAATATCGTTGTGTATGTTCTCCATGAAATTTAATTGAATATTTAACGGTTTCGAAAATCAATGTGAAAAATGCATGCTACTTACAGTAGATGTGCTAACTCATAAAATGTCAACCAAACTTTCGAAATGCGTCCTCGTTTCGAACAGATAAATTAAGTAGTGTTGTAAAACTAATCATGATGCAGCATAAATCTATAACGATTCAGTTACCACAGGCTGTCGGCTTTCGAAAGAACTTATTTTCGGCTGCATGCAAGATCTATACTCTGCAAAAAATGACTACTTAAGTAGCATGCAAGTTTCTCATTGATTTTCGATGCCCTTGAAAATTCAATTATATGTCATGGAAAGCATGCATGCCAATATTCATTCTTTTACTTAATCGGTAGAAAATCATGTCTTCTTCCAATTTCATAATCAAAAGAAGAGTATAATTCGGTTTTAAAAAAGTTTCTAATTGTGAGATTTTTTAATACCGTTAAATGGCCGTTCATGAAACGTCATGTATCTGCATTTATGAATGTGGCTTGTAAAGTTAACAATATTGCTCAAATCCACTGCTTAATTTTATGACCTCATATGGTCTCCTCTTAACACCGTAGGGAAATGCATGGTTTTCCGTACACGGAAAATATACAGCTTGTAGTTTTGAAACCCTGAATGCAAGTGTAACGGCAGGTCGGGTTCAAAATTATTCGGGAATTGGAAAAGTTTTTTAAAACCGAATTATACTCTTCTTTTGAGTATAGAATTGGAAGAAGACGTGATTTTCTACCGATTAAGTAAAAGAATTAATATTGGCATGCATGCTTTCCATGAAATATAATTGAATTTTCAAGGGCATCGAAAATCAATGAGAAACTTGCATGCTACTTAAGTAGTCATTTTTTGCAGAGCATAGATCTTGCATGCAGCCGAAAATAAGTTCTTTCGAAAGCCAACAGCCTGAGGTAACTGGATCATTATAGATTTATGCTGCATCATGATTAGTTTTACAACACTATTTAATTCATCTTTTCGAAACGATAACGCATTTCGAAATTTTGGTTGACATTTCATGAGTTAGCACATCTATTGTAAGCAGTCATTTTTCACAGAGTATAGTTTTGCATGCAGCCGGATAGAAGTTCTTTCGAAAGCCGACATCCTGAGATAACTGAATTAATATAGAGTTATGCTTCAAGACGATTAGTTTTACATCCCTACATAATTAATCATTTTGAAAGGAAAACTCACTTCGGAATTTCGGTTTGCACTTCGTGAGTTAGCCCACCTACTGTGTTTTGCCTGAGAAATCGTAGTTCGGTTTTGTACGTTGCAAACCTCAACTGACATCGTGGATTATGTGACGATGACAAATGCGTATGCCTTATTATCGCCATTTTTCCTGCCCCGGGCAGCCATGCATCACTGACGCAATAAAACTTCCGCGTCACCTACGCGTACTATAAGTGCGTTGACTCGTCTTTTCAACGGAACGCACATTCACATGCCCCGATGGCCAGACTCGTAAGAGTAATCATAAAAGCTGCATTTAGATGTGAGCACTGCTCACCTGCGCCGGACAAAAGACTACGTTCCCACCAGATGGCAGTCTCCCAGGGGGGCATAATTAAGGAATCCTCGCTGTTTAACTGCATGATCGGCGAGTCTGCGCGTTGCAGCGGTTTGATCCTAAATTTTGAAGAGTCGGGTTCATCATCTGAGAAAATGTTTAGTATATTTTTCATCTGGAATTCGTCTCCTTTTTTTCCCGGGGCCCAGCATATTACGAAAGATTTTAAAGTCGTTGAACATTCTCCATGCGAATATTTTGTACCGCATTACTGGCCATCGCTGATTGAATCATGTAGAGAGAGAGAGAGGGAGCTGACTTTGTTGATTAATGCTTTGGACTGCTTTAAGTTTTGGCCAGTCCTACCTACATTCGTGGCCACATGATGTCTTTTAAATGGCCAAACGTGAGCGCGCTGGTAAGACCTCATTTCGGGACACCGTCATAACTGTCGGACCAATCAGCAATTTGGACCTGCGTATGTGTGTGTGTGTGTGTGTGTTGCGTGGTACGGTTCCATGCCTGTTTTGCGTGTCCGTATTGTGATGTCTGTTATGGCAGAGCTCAAAATATAAGGTAAAAGCCTACCGTCGGAAGCCACGTGCGCAGGCGAATTCGGCTTAAGTCTCGGGCATCGTACCGGGTGCCCCGAACACGAGTCTTAAACCATCCGCCCAAAACAGAGGATGAAGTTCAACTAGGTCTGACTACTGGAGCCTTACAAGGAGTATTAGAATAGACTCGAAAGCATGCGTCACGACGCGCGGCGGAAAGAAGGGCATCGATTTGGGAGGTCCTATTTCAGGGACGCGGTGAGCCACGTAGTCCACACGCCCCGACATCATCTGCATCCGAACTTAGATGGTCGTCCGGTGGCCAGGTGCGCTGAGATTGTTTATCTTGATTTCGAATCATTTCACTTAGTCTTCTTAATAATCGCCATCTTTGTAAAAGGCACAAATTTATCTTGTCAACGTCGCGAAGTTTGTGAAAAAGGCAGGAGATCAGACAGGTTGGTGATGCAATGTGTTTTTGAAAAACGTCCTTAAAATAGATTCCCCCCGCTTCTAGAGGTCACAAACAGTCGTAGCGTTAAAGCTGTGGACGACATAATATTCCCTGAAATATCCCAAAATTTCCTTAAAATAGAATAATGGTGGCATGAAGCAGCGTACTGTGGTTTTGGAGGGGAACGATCATGTGCAACCCGGTGGCCTTAAACATGTGTGTGCCGTACTTTTATCTCTGCAAAAAGTGTCATTTGCAATGCTTCCATTCACTCACTCAAAAAGACTCACTACCTTGGCCTTAACACGGCTCTTAGAAAATTTCGCAGATGTCTCCTTTTTGGAATGTGAAGGGCCCACGGTAACAGGTTAATTGAAATATTAACTCATAGATGTTTTGGCAGATTTTGAATAATTCATATTGATCCAACTGTGAAAAACTTGGGTCAGTATAAATTATTCAAAATCTGCCAAAACATCTATGAAGTACGTGAGCCTGGTAGTCAGCTGGTGGATTCTAGATGAATTACTTAGGAAATTCTGTTTAGGCAGTCAACTTACTGTATCGGATTTGGTGGGTTCCAGACGTTGCAGTGGGTTGGGCGGGTAACCTGACCCAAATGTGATTAAACTCGCGTCGTCCGTCGGGGCCTCGTAGCTCAAGTGGTTGGAGCGTTGGCTGTACTAAAGTCTTCCCCTTACTGCGTGGGTTCGAATCCCAACGAGGCGCCGAGTTTTTGACAGTTGAGTCAATATGAATGAAATGTTAACGTTCCGGAGAACTTGGACGGTTCACCGTCGTCAAAACCTAAAATACTTTTGAGAGAACAGAAGGGGAAGTGGCGTGTCCCGCGCGGATCTATTTTTTCTCCTCTCGCTGCCTTGGCCTTTCAGGGAGGGGGTGTATGGAGGACTTTTAAGCTGTACGTGTGGGTCTTCTGTCGGGGTTGGTCAATCTGATGGTTTTTTCTTTCTCGGCGAGTGAGCTCGTTGTCAGGCTCTGTCTGTCTGTCGTCTTGTCCTGAGTTTATGAACACAATTATTCAGGACTTTGTGAGCTGCAGGAAGGCCCAGATACCTGTTGGTGGAGTTGGCGTCTGAGTACCAAGACTCGGACGTTGGTTGTTCTGCCTTTGATTTACGCCAACATGAGACGGCAGCTCCCTGAAGATTGAATGTGTGGCCATTTTCACCAAAATGCGTTGCAAGTTGAGAGTTTCGGTCTAGACTCCGGGTTGCCAGTTTATACTCTTGTATGCGAGTCTGCAATTTCCGTCCGGTTTTCCCAACGCAGTTGCCGTCTTCATCAATGTAACTTATTTTCTGGACGGCTGCTGAGATTTCAGTGGGTGAGAGCGCGTCCTTAGGTTTCATCAAACGAAGCCGAATGGCAGACCCACCTAAAAGAGCACAAATCGGTAACTCGGAGTCCGAACCCGAACCCTCAACCTTCAGCGCACGTCGGAAGAACTGGTCATACTTTTGATTTTCAGAGAGCTACTAATTGATGTCGGAGTAATGGGGAGCCGATCCAGCTCTCCAAAACGTCAGCATTCCAGTTAATCCGTTACGATGTGCTCTACTTCTGAACTGATCAGTTCGGATCTCTCAGACTTGTCGACCAGATGTTTCCTTTATTCGTCTCACTCGTTTGAGACTAATTAGCCAACTTAAGGCAACTCTGGATGGAATTTAGCTTTACGCAAGAAATTGTCTGGGTGCATCTCTGAGTTGGTATAAATCTCACTCATTGGAGGTACAGTTGACAATTTGATAATAATTAAATAGGACGAATTTAAGAATTGCAGCAAATTGTATGGCCGTTCAGAATTAAATGGAAACGCCGCTGAAGCGGAAGTTTCGACGTTTTTAAAAGTTATCGTTTTTAGTTAAAACGAAACGGTTGAGCTTTTTGACAGTTGTTGCAGCCCCAATCTATACTTTACAGAAACGGAAATATTCTAAAACAACCGTCACGGCTCGCTCAAACTCAAGTCAGTCTTTCGTTTTTACATAAAGTAAATCCAGTTTATTTACGTTTCCCGCATACTAAATCGCAACACAATTGCATCTCAATCTGAAACTTGCAGACCCAGCCTATTTACGCAGGTAAGTCCGATTTTTCGCAGATGAATAATCTGAATCCCAGTTGAGGATGTTATTCGCCTGCACGAACACGGACATTGATGACATTTCAATTTATTTTGTCGATAAGTCAAACTATTTAGATGGGCTTTAAGAAAAACTTGGTCGCAGGTTAAAGTAATGCCACAGAGTCATACTCAACAACGCCAAATTAACCGGAGCACTTCCATGTCCAAAAATGAGCTTTCTCAATTGTGGACTTGTGGTTTTTGTGCCTTTGTAAAATATATAACGTCTTGTCAGTATTTCAAACTACCATAAATGCGAAGGTCTGGCTAGTACTGAAGGACAAGTGTTCACTCCTTCGTGGGTTCGGGTGTAGGTCCTCAAGTAAAAACTCCACTTCTACCATCCCACTTATCAGCTAGCCTGGAAACATAGGTAGATTTTGGACATACTGTTCTGGACGCCGTTACCCGTGTTTTTTCAAAACTGCAGCTGTGTCTATAAACTAAGGATTTTAAACCGGCACGGTCCTGTTTGCCGACTGATTTGCTGCCATATTCGAAGCTGCAAACAAAATATATTTACTTGAACGGATTCATTCATGGGGATTCGAAAACACACCCAACGGCCGGCATTTTAGCTGTACTAATATCTTAAACTTCCGGCTTCCTAAAATTTGACTGGTTTTTACCTGCAGATTTTAAAGCCGAGACAGGTATGGCTGGACGAACGCAATGGACTTCATGACATTTGAGCTATTCTTTTACTCTAAAAAAGTACTATCATATGGGTTTTTCAAGAGATATGCAGTTAGCAGGACACCTCGAAGCCTATCTGCATCAGTAAATAAGAGAACTGAAGTGTAAATATTAAGACAATCTATAAACGTAGACCCTGCAAAAATGTATAAAACACGAGTATTCTAGAAATGACGCGACATGTGGTAAGAAGCATGGCGGCATACGCGTAGTTGTCAGATACGTGGTAGCTAGTCCGTCCACATATTCAGTAAATGTGATAACTCGTGAAATGTTAATCGGAATTCTGAAATGCGTTTTCGACTCGAAGAAATTACTAAAGTAGGGCTGTAGTATTAATCATTTTGCAATATAATCCTAGAATGTCTCAATTACTCCGGGAAGCCGGATTTTGAACAAATTCCTTTTGTCGTTGTTTTTGGATGTCCTTATAAATTAAAATGCATTTCTTAGAGACCATGCATTAAAATATTCATCCTTTTACGTATCTGACAAAAATTTACGTCCGTTTTAAATTTTGACCTTGAAAAGGGATATGATTCCTTTTTTAAAAAGTTTTTAATTATGAGGTTTTTTAAGATCGTGAAATGCCCGTTCATAAAATCTGATATCTCAGCACTTGATAATGTTGCTTCTAAAGTTTACAATATGGCGAAAATATATTGCTAAATTTTATGAATACCATATGGTCTCCTTTCAATACCACATGGAAATATATGATTTGCTGTGTACGGAAAATCTACGGCTTGTAGTTTAAAGACCCTGAATACAATTGCATTGGCATTTCGGGTTTAAAATTATTTGAGAACTAGATACGTTCCTTCAAATCGATTTGTATTCTTTCTCTGAGTATGACAAATGCGGAGGACGTAATTTGCTACCGAATATGCGAAAGAGTGAATATTTCTATGCGTGTTTTCTAGAAAATACATTTGAATTTACAGGAGCATCGAAATTCAATGAGAAAAATTCATACAACCTAAGTAGTCATCTTTTACAAAGTGTAGTTATTGCAGGCGGCCGGAGGGCAGTTCGTTCAAAAGACTGTATCCTAAAGGAACTGATTATGCTGCACCCTAATTAAGTAATCTATTGGAAACGAAAAAGCGTTTCGGAATTTTGGTTAATGTTTCATGAATTAGCACATCTACTGTACGTCTCCCGATGGAGCCTTATTGTTCAGGTGGCTAAAAGGTTGATTGTACTCCAGCCTTGACTTGCTGTTGTGGGTTCAAATCTCATTGAGGCCGTCGAGCTTTTCACAGTTAGGTCACGTGGATACGAATATTGGCATTCTACTGCCTCACAATTCACTACTCACAATGTTAACTTCACATGAGCTCCAAATCAGGCGCGAATAGGAAGTTCTTAGTAGTTTTAGGCGACAACTGACTTATCATGGGATTACGCCACACCGTGATGTGTATTAGAACCCTACTTAAGTAATCTCGTCGACTCGAAAACGTTTTTCAGAATTTCGGTTAACATGTCATGAGTTAACACATCTACTCTAGGTCCAGTGGGCGACGGATGCTTAAATGGAGACCATTTTTACAGACCAATAAAACATATTTTTCCGCGATAAATTTGATTTGGGCTTCTGCGATGGTTTTTTTCAGTTTGATGATGAATGCACTGCTTACACATACATTCCTGTTTTCCCTTCAAAAACTTTTAAAGAGATTTCTTTGTCAAATAAGGAATGTAAAACGGTTTGAATTGTTATTTCGCGACGCAAAGTGAGTAAGACTGGGATAGGCGTTCGTAATCATGCGAGCATGAATCTCAGAGTTTTAATCCGAAAAATTGTATCCACAAACTGAGCTATTTGTGAATTTCTCTTATGTTTCATGTTATGCGCGGAAACTGATCCTTTGCCGGAATTTTAGGAGTTTTTGTTAAGCTATCTTCTTAAGTCATCGCTTGGGCTGTTTACTGTCTCAACCTTGGTTTAGGAGGCAATAAACCAGGCAGACTTTGCAGGTAACGATTGTAGTATTGTCGTGGATTGCAAGCTCACATTTATATTGACCTTTAGTAAAATTTACTTTAACCCAACTGTGAAAAACTCGGCACCTCGGTGGGATTCGTAACCACGACAACAAGGGGAGGGCTTGAGTACAACTAATGCTCTGTCCATCTGAGCTTCGAGACACCACCGGGCAACGCGAGTATTATCACATTTGGGTGAGTGTACCCGTTCAACCTACTGCAACGTGTGGAATCCACCAAATCTGATACAGTATGCTGACTGCCCAAGCAGGATTTCCTAAGTAGTACACCTAGAATCCACCAGATAACTACCAGGCTCATGCACTTAACAGGTGTTATGACAAATTTCAAATAATTCATTTTGACCCAAGTTTTATAAAATATCTTCTTCTTTCGGATGAATTTAATAACCCTCTGAGAATCCAGGAAATATCTGTATTATCCTATACAGCTGCCCTATCGTTTTTATTGCCCGCGTGTTGCACGTCTAAACAATTCACTAATGTTATTCGGGACAGTGATGCAGCCACACCCAACCAGATAACAAGAAAAAAACGAATGTTTATGAAACTAACGAGATGGCATGGAACGGCCTGCTTCCCAACAGGTTGGGTGCGCGCGCAAAAAATTCATGTAAACGCGTCGGCTTTGGCTCTCCCGGCTGATGTGTGTCCACTAATCGGGTTTTAGGTCCCTGTCATAGGAACTTCTGCATTTTTGTCGCTATCGTAGCACTACAGTCTTTCTGACGTTAGGATACCTCCAGAATAAATGATCGCAATCTTGGTTGTGATGCTTCCATACTAACCATTGATGTTGTGAACACATTTTGAGGCAACTAAAGGCATATTAACGACTTTGATCACATAGCAGACCGTTGCAGAATGCAGGGTGCGGTGTACTCAACACTTCAAATGCATCTTTTAACAGCAGTCAGTTTCAGCCATCCATTATTTTACACGTTATCGTACAAGCCCTCTATTTAATGAAGAAATAAGGCAGGCTACGATCCAAGTGCTTGACGGACAATCAATGGCTTTCTATGATCATTTTAGTTGTCGACAATTTCGCTGAGATAATAAGGCATAATGTGTAATGTGTGTAATGCGTAACGCTGCCATCCTGTTGAAATTAAACTTGACCACGTATTCCAGAACGATTCAGTGCGGGTGCAACTCGCTGTTATGTTAGCCAACGATGACACTACCCTTAGATTAGCTATGACTCAAAAAGACGTTTATTAGGTATTCCGTGAACGGTAGGCTTGGGTGTGTCATATTCATGGGCGAGCGACCTGACGATCATGTAGGTCTACCTAATATTGATTACACAAAACTATACACACTAACAGTGGATGGGCTAACTCAGTAAATGTCAACCGAAATTCGGAAATGCGTTTTCGTTTCAAAAAGATTAATCAAGTAGGGCTGTAAAACTAACCATCATTCAGCATAATTCTATAATCATCCTCAAACCACAGGATATCGGCTTTCGAATGAATTTCTTTTCGGCTGCATGCAGAAACGACATTCTGTAAAAAATGACTACTAGTGTAGCATGCATTTTTCTCACTGATTTTCGATGCTCTCAAAAACTCAATTATATTTCATAGAAAACATGCATAAAAAATCATTCTTTTGCCCATTCGGTAGTAAATTACGTCTTCTTTTAATTTTATGCTCAAAGAAGGAGTATTATTCGGTTTTAAAAAGTTTACAATTGTAAGATTTTTTAATAGCGTTAAATGGCCGTTCATAAAACGTCATGTCTCTGCACTTATCAATGAGGCTTGTAAAGTTAACAATTTGGCTCAAATCCACCGTTAAATTTTATGAACCCCATATAGTCTCCTCCTAATGCCGTAAAGAATCGTACGGTTTTCCATACACGGAAACTATACGGTCTATAGTTTGGAAACCCTGAATGCAGGTGTAACGACACGTCGGTTTCAAAAGTATTGGGGAATCAAAAAACTTTTTTAAATCAAAACTATACCCTTTTTCGGTTATAAAATTGGAAAAAGGCACACTTTTCTACCAAATGATTAAGAGAATAAATATTTTTGTGCATGTTCTCTAGGAAATATAATTCGACTTTTAGGGGGATCGAAAATCCACGTGAAAGATTCATGTTACATAAGTAGTCATTTTTTACAAAATATAGTTTCTGCATGCAGGCGAAAAGAAGTTCTTTCGAAAGTCGACATCATGTGGTAGCCGAATTATTATAGAATTATGCTGAATGATAATTAGTTTTACAACCCTACATAATTAATCTTTTCGAAACGAAAATGCATTTCGGAATTTCAATTGGCATTTCATGGGTTAACCCACCTACTACACATACACACACGACGTACGCACACTGCAGACTGACTAGTTTTACAACCCTACCTAACTAGTCTTTTTGAAGCGGAAGCGCATTTCGGAATCTCGGTTGGCATTTCATGAGTTAGCCCACCTATTGTACATTGCTAGTTGAAGGTCGTGCACTGTCAGTACCAGGCGGATCACGAAAAGGGCGTGTTATCAAAAGGTTCTAATACTATGACCAGGACTGATTTACTAGTCACTGACTTCCCGTCCAAATGTCTGGAAGTAAATTCTCAAGCCCACTCGCCCGGATTTTGACTACATCCCATGTAGAAGAGGTGGCCAATGGACGCTGCCGTCAATGTTTGATGCCGTTGGCTTTGGCCTTACTGACGCTGTGCTGTTATCAGTCAACCTTTCGCACGGACACCCGTCAGATTGTGCGCTTATGAGCGTGATACCCGAGCCCCAATCGACGCGCCTTGAAACAATATGGTAGTTCATCTGGCAAAGTTAATGCAAGTACAGTAGGTAGACTAACTCACGAAATGTCTACCGAAATTCCGAAGTGAGTTTTCCTTTCAAAATGATTAATTAAATAGTGTTGTAAAACTAACCATCTTGCAGCATACTTCGATAATAATCCAGTTATCTTAGGATGTCCGCTTCCGAAAGAACTTCCGTCCAGTTGCATGCAAAGACTATAATGTAAGAAAAATGACCACTTAAATAGCATGCATTCTTCCCATTGATTTTCGAAAACGGGGGCAAAAATATTCATTCTTTTGCTCACTTGGTAGGAAATAACGTCTTCTTCTAATTTTATGCTCAAAAGGGGAAATTCGATTTTAAAAAACTTTCCCGATTCCCGAATAATTTGGAACCTCGACCTGCCAAACTACAAGCCCTATATTTCCCGCGTACGGAAAACCATATAATTCTCTACGGTATTTTGAGGAGATCATATTAGGTTCATAAACTTTGGCAGTTGATTTGAGCCATATTGTTAACTTTAGAAGCCTCATTGGTAAATGCAGAGACATGACGTTTTACGAACGGTCATTTCACTGGCAGAATAGCATTACCGAAAAAGACAAGGGAGACTAGGATGGCCATTTCCGCCTTATTAGCCGTCGTCAGCCAGCCATACCCAAGCCCGAAGTGTGGAACACCCGACCCTCGAACTCGTGACCTGTTGGTTTAGAAGTCCACGCCTCTATCCACCGGGCCACGAGCCCGTTGCCCTGTCATTTCACTGTATTTAAAAGTCCCACAATTAGGAACTTTTCGAAACCGAATTATACCCTTCCTTTGAGTATAAGATTGGAAGAAGACGCAATTTCTTAGTGGATCAGCGAAAGAATTAATATTTTATGCATATTTTCCATGAAATATAATTGGACTTTTAGGGGTATCGAAACTCAATGAGAAAAATTCATGCTAAGTAGCCATTTTTACAGAGTGTAGTTTTTGCATTCAGCCGCAAAGAGGTTCCTTCAAAAGTCGGCATCCTGACGTAATTGAATTTTTATAGAATTATGTTGCAGGCGGAGTAGTTTTGCAAACCTACTTAATTATTCTTTTCGAAACGTAAACGCATTTCGGAATTTCGGTTGACATTTCACGAGTTAGCCCACCTACAGTAGGCACATGCGAACGGGGCGCGTGTGCCCCTTCAAGGAACCGCGTGGGAAATGCGCTGGACCAGAAAAAGGGTCACATTTGGGCACGTAACGAGTTAACCAGATTGTTTAGATTGCATGCATCTCAAAACACGTGCCGAAAGTGGGGACGTGGGGAGGGGAGACTCGGCGACTCACCTATATACGAGCGCTCATGCCGCGCCAGCCTAATCCCAACATCAGATGGCTGACCGACTCAAACATGAGAGAAGGAAGAGGCAGAGAGAGATAGTGAGTAGGACCGACTTTGGAGGTTCTATTCACACATAACCTCAGCGCATTCCTCAGTAATAACCACTACGACACACTTTTATTCTATCACGACTCCCTGTATGCCCGTGGCTTGGAACGCTGTCAACTGTCGCGATAACGCTGTCCTCCTAGGACAGATGGGGGCGGCAACGGTTACTTTCAAATGTGCCACTCAATGACACTCGCATTCTGATGAGACCCCAGCTGTCCGTTGTTTCTGTAAAAACCTGGTCCATCGACTTCAAAGCAAACCTCTATGAATCGTTTATTTAATGAATCTGGAGGTATTAGAGTTGCGAAAATTCCCATTGAAGAATTAAAAAGACAATTTGGCTTTGGATAAATTCTCATCAGGCCTATACATTTATATTGTTGTCAAAATGACTAAAAGGAAAGTGCGGGCAAGCAGAAGTCATTCTGTAGCTGGGGTTTGGGGAGAGGGTCTAGGTGAGTGAGGTGAATAACAAAATTACCGTCATTGTCAGGGGGAGAAGGGGATGGTGGGCACTGGGACGAGTAATTATAAGCAGGTGAGTGGCATGGTGGCTTTGGCCCATGGTAACTGTGGGGCCTGTACCAAGTACATTTGTGCGCATAGAACTGGTTTGTATAGCCTGATTGCAGCCGCCTCTGCTGTTTCCAACAGACGCTGTCCCAATGATTTCGGATAGTTTGACGGGACCTTGTAAATTACTCGGAATGCTTGTCCGGGATCTACACAGTGATCTGTGTGTATCATGTGGGCGAGGATAGAGCCTTTGATGTTCCTTATTTGGCCCTTTCCTAACCATGCTGGAAGGCGTTCCCTTATTCTTTTGGACAAAGGCCGACTCGTGTGACCAGTATATTCTGTCCCATAGGAGCAGGTGGGGGGGTAAATACACATAGAAGTTGTCTGGGCTGGCAATTTGTCCTTGCCCTCTCCGTGTAGGATGGGGCTAGTGGAGAAGAGTACACGGGCGTCAGCTGCTGGAAAGGTGCCTGATACAGCTTGCGTTATGCGCCTTCTTAGCAGTTCACTTGGCGCGTCCTCTTTAAACGGGACCCTGATGAAAAACTTCTTATTTTCTGCCGTCAGCATCGGGGGCTGTGGTGGTCCTTCGGTCAAGTACTTGGCAATGAATCCATCGGGGTACCCGTTCTGATTAGAAATTATCGAAAGCATACGTATGCCCGCCAAATTGTCTTTTGAATATCGAGGTACTATCTTAGCTACGTACAAAGTAAAATAGGGCAGGGCTCACATCATCTAACCAATAGAATATTAGAGTCTACTTGCCGAACTGACAGCGCGACCGACCGCGGTTGTAGAAACGGGAAAAAACCCATCCGACTAGATTGAGCAAGAGCAAGATCTCAGTAAAATAAAAGTGTGATCCGAGGGAATTGCCCAAATTAAAGGGTTTTTGAATGCCGCAAAGAGAGTCGTATCCAGCAATTGATCTCGATACTATCCTCAGCTCTCCAAATGTGGTAACGACTAGGTAGTAATACAGGCCTTCTTTATTAGGATCGACGGAAATGTAAGAGCCCCAAGTTTCTTAGAGGCTCGCATGCAGACCTAAATAGTTTTGACGTCTGTTCTCAATGCAGCCTAGCCCGTCAAACACCTAGGTCACCAACGGGAAATAAGAAGGGATTCTAAAGTATTCACCTCGAAGCATACTGGTCGCAACCACATACGCAATAAACTCTGCAATTCATGCATTCCCCGCATATGTTAGTACTTGATGAGACGACTGCTTGCCTGCGAGTACCTTAAAAGTTAATTGTCGCAATTTCACCAACGGTGTTAATTATTGTAGTAATAATCATTCCCGCCTTTTGGCATGCTAATACCGTGACCGGAAACAATGCTCGCTGGTGAGCTCCCGATCAGTCATTTACTCTGGAATGCCTTGCTAATACATCATTGATTGTCTTTCGGCGGTGCAGACACAATGCTTTGAGTACGAAATACTTTATAGTGTTTTCTGACTTGCGTATCATCTACCGCACTAGCTCCTCCCGTACCCACTTAGACATGATTCCAATGCACAGCCAAGAAGACCCGAGTCGTGATCATGCGCAGTAGCTGACAGGGTTGACCAACCCGTCTGCGCATGCCACAAGTGTTTCACAGAAAAGTGAGCGTGACGTCCGATATAAACGAGTGTGAGTGGCATAGAGGATATATAAAGAATGAGCTGATGCAGCCTGACTCACCGTCCTAGGAGGAGGACTGCATTTCTCCGTCAACAGACAATATCCGAAGTGAGGGCTTGCGGCAAACTGTGGTAATTTAAGAGCGCGTCAGATTATTTACGAGGGAAAATTTATTCAGTGCCGCGGGGGCGCAGTTCCCACGATCGATTTCACTTCCCTTTCTTTCTTCCACGCACCAACCCGCTATCATCTGATGCGGGGTATGTGCGTGACAAAGACGACCTGATTTCTTGCAAAAACCACCACCTTTCCGCCAAATGGCAGTAGTCAGGACTTAACCATTTACCCTAGACAGTAAAAGTTCATTTACTCCGCACACATAGCTACTATAAATGGATGATGAAGCTGCACAGCCCCAAAAATCTCTGAGTTCTTCGTTTTTACAGTAGGTGGGCTAACCCATGAAATCTCAATAGAAATTCCGAAATGCCTTTTCGTTTCGAAAAGATGAATTTAGTAGGGTTTTAAAACCAATCATTATGCAGCATAATTCTATAATAATTCAATTACACCAGGACGCCGGCTTTCGAACAAATGTCTTTCCAGCGGCAATCAAAAACCATACTCCGCAAAAAATGACTGCTTATGTAGCAAGATTTTTTTCATTGATTTTCGCTGCCCTTAAAGATTTAATAATATTTCATGGACAAAGTGCATAAAATATTCATTCTTTTGCTCATCCAGTAGAAAATTGCGTCTTCTTTCATTTTGTCCATGAAATATTATTAAATATTTAAGAGCAGCGAAATCCAATGAAAAAAATCATGCCACATAAGCAGTCATTTTTTGCGCAGTATGGTTTTTGATTGCTGCTGGAAAGACATTTGTTCGAAAGCCGGCCTCCTGATGTAATTGAATTATTATAGAATTATGCTGCATAATGATTGGTTTTAAAACCCTACTGAATTAATCTTTTCGAAACGAAAAGGCATTATGGAATTTCTTTTGAGATTTCATGAGTTAGCCTCTTTACTGTACATAGGTTACGCAAATATTTTAATGATAACTTAAGTCCATTGATTTGCATCGTTATAAGTAGCTTGTGCAAGTCCTTTTGGTGTATCTCGGTGGACTTGGGAACACTTGAAGAAGATCTTGAATGCGTGTTCATAGCGTCCTTTTTTTCTCTTCGTCTGCGAGCATCTGTGACATAATATCTGTCTCCAAGTCAGGCTGCACCAATGGCTGCATAGCTTAGCTGCCCAACACGCCAGTTCGCTCCAGGACCTGAGTATTAATATCCGACCCTGCTAGTTCTTCTGACATCCTTCAAAATCATATTCGGCTGAAACGTGTTGGCCTTCTCTCCTGACCTTGGTTTTTTCTTCAGATCTCCGGATCAGGACCCTTTATATCTCGGGTTTCTTGTTGATGCCGAGGTACAGTGACTTCGGGCTGCATATGATGACCTGGCAAACCCACGCTGCATTTATACCATTTGTTTGAACCACCCGTTAGACTGTGGCATTAGAGTAATGGAATTTGTCCACCGTTAAGAGAAGGTTATTAATGACAGACACTGAGCGTGAGATATATTCGACCAACAAAGGCTGTTTACCATGTGTTGATGATTCATCCGTAGTTAGTGCATCCGAAAATTAAATTATCTAAAAGTCGCTGCAAGCCCCTTTTTAGTTGTGCTGCTCATTGCTAGGATATTGACACAGAGCAGGCCATGTACCCTTTCCGCAGACACTATACTAAGCGCCTCTGCCTGGTGGATTCTCTTCGTAGACATCCCTCAACATTGTGGAAGACTAGAAATTGAAGAGGAATTGTGTGAAGAATCCGATCTGACTTTAGACAATTGATCTCGCGAGGACTGCCGTCCGCGTGAACTGATTGAACTATCCAAACTGCCTCGTTAATGTTGAGAAGCTACAGTAGGTGGGCTAACTCATGAAATGCCAACCGAAATTACGAAATTGGTTTTCGTTTCGAAAAGATTGATTAAGTAGGGCTATAAAACTAGTCAGCCTGCAACATCATTCTGTAATATTTCAGTTATCGCAGGATGCCGGCTCCCGGATGAACTTCCTCCCGGCTGCATGCAAATGACTACTTAAATAGCGTGAATGTTTTTCATTGACTTTCGATGTCCCTAAAACCCAATCATATTTCATGCAAAACATGCATAAATGTATTCATTCGTTTGCTCATTCAGTAGAAAATTACGTCTTCTTCAAGTATTATTCTCGAAGGAAGGGTATAATTTGGTTTTTAAAAACTTTTCCAATTCCAGAATAATTTTGAATCTGCTCCACCTTTGCAGTAGAATTCAGGGTTCCAAAACCACAAGCCGTATAATTTCCACGTACGGAAAACCACACATTTCTCTACGTTAATGAAGGAGGACTATGAATAGTTCCTAAAGTTAAGCAGCGGTTTTGATCCATATTGTTCATTTTACAGGCCTCATTGGTAAATGCGGAGACATGACGATTTATAAACGGCCATTTCACGGTATTTAAGATTCCCACAATTAGAAACTTTTTTAAACCGAGCAATACCCTTCCTTCGAGTATAAGGTCGGAAGGAGACGTAATTTTCTACTGAATGAACAAACGAATGAATATTTTTATGCATTCTTCCATGAAATATAATTAGACATTTAGGGGCATCGAAAATCAATGAGAAAAATGTGTGCTACTTAAGTGGTCATTTTTTACAGAGTGTAGTTTTTGCATGCAGGCGGAGGAAGATCATTTTGAAGCCGGCATCCCGAGGTAACTGAAATATTATAGAATGATGTTGCAGGCTTACTAGTCTTACAACCCTACTTAATTAATCTTTTTGAAACGAGAACGCATTTCTGAATTTCGTTTGACATTTCCTAAGTAAACCCACCTGCTGTACATCGGTTAACAACGCCGGCGGTCTCACGGAAAGCGACAAAAGTGGAGGTGGTAGAGATTGATCCTACATTCCTTTTATTTATCCCGCAGTTGCCAGTCTGCGAATTTTAAATCTGTTTTTCACAGTCCATCCGGAGTTAGCTACGGCTCTTGGGATGAAATCTTTGCTTGAGGCGTCGCTTTCGTTGTTGAGGGTGGCTCCAGTGTCATGACCGACCAAGTATCAGCCGATTCGACAGGTTTAGCTTGTTCTGGATAATGAATATGTTCGTAGTTATGAGACAGAAGGAGGCACTTGACAACGGAAAGCTTTTTCATGTCAGGTGCAAAAGCTTTTGAGTTTTTACATTGATACATGTCCCAAAATATATACTCAATTTTACAACTGGTGGCTTATGTGGTGTTACTTGTTTTTAGGATTAAACTTTTTGGAATAAACAGTAGCTACTAGACTAAGCGTTTGAAAACCAGGAAATATACTTTCCACAACACGAGTATCCTGAATTTACCATGAAATTTGTCAAGTCCTGCCTTAATGAGATCTTGTTAAACAGTTGAGTTGGGCAAACCTTTCTTGTTCACCAAACTCTACACGTTCAGACTTCTATGGGTTTGTTAACAATGAAACGTTGGCGCTAAAAAACCGGCAACAGACACCAGCGTCTGAGTGAAACACCACTGAAGCACCTATCGATGTTTACAATTCCATCGCTTCACGTTATCAATCGTGTCACAACCAGAACGAACTGCAATTGGAAAACAGGCGCGGTCAACTCAATAAATAATGGCTGTTGATACCACATATTTTTAAACATAAAATCCATTTAAGTGAATACTGGTTTAGTAGTTGTTCACAGTGTAAACATCTTTGTGATACCATGTACATATACGAATATCTGAAAGGGCCGTAAGTGTGGACAAACAGAGAGGCCATTGTGGATACACTCTTTGAGTAGGCGTAGATCATAGTGGTATACAAGCGGCAAATAATTGAGCCTTAGCGTACTATCCATTTTTGGTAGAATAATGTCTTACCTACACCAAGCGCGGATGTCACATAAAAACCCAGACATATTTTCGCCGATTTGGTTTGGTTCTTTCGTTGGTCCCCCGGCGTTCCCCTTTGGGGTTTCCGGCAAGCAATACAGTTTTCAAACTGGGTCTTTTATTTGAAAACACAGATTTCTGTCAGAATAATATCATTAGAACGAGAATTAATGGCCCCATTCTCAATTAAAGTTACTGCTGTAAGCTGACAGCCGTAGCACGATTGTTTGCGTAATGAGGTTTATTTTTGTGGATGTTTGAGGGCTGGGAATAATTGCCGATGCGGCCGATGTCGACAGACTTCGAGATTAGCACTCCAGGGTTAAGGAAATCAGGTGACACGGCAGAGTAGAATTACCGATGTTACAGTGACGAGGGGATGTTGGTCTGAAATGCAAATCTCAAGATTATCTGGTCCCTTTGTTTTATTGACGTCTTTATGTGTGATTGTAGCCGAAGCTCCCCGACCAGTGTATATCCCATTCTGAATGGTTTATTGATATTATACTATTATCAAATGTAGCGCAAGCAGTATATAAAAATGAAATGGCCTGTCAAATTTAGCTGTGTAAACATATAATATGCCAGACATTAAATCATTATCGAGAGACATCAGTGCCGTGCTTAGAACGGGTGATCATGAGTGTAGAAATTCTGCGGAAATTCGTCGTCACATGAAGCGACACTTGTAGGATTCTGTACACGTACAATCCCACCTTCTCCGTATCCCGTAGTCTAAGTTGGATTACATATATTTGCTGCAGTTTAAGGGTAATCAACTAGGATGTTTTAGTAAGGCTTACAACCGTCGCGGGTTGTCTGTCTTCACGTATATCTCCTGAACAATTAGCAAGCTATTCAAGCCATGGATCACGCGGGTGGTTAATATCGTAGCTGCGGATGAGACTGTATTAGGTGCGCGGGAACTGGTAGTCACACTGACCACGACGGTAAATGTCTAGTTACTCTAATTTTGTCACTCAAATCTGACTCCAGCTGGCGCCGCGGGTGTGCCGAGTGCGGCGATTGTCCACTAGTGACCGGGGTGGGTGCGAAACCGGCTTAAGAGAGCCGAATTCGTAAACAAATAGTTGAGAATGTTAACCTGCATTTCGCCAGCTACTCGGCGCCTTCCAGATGGGCAGACGCGTTTTTATCTCTGGACCACCAAAAGCGCGAGCAAAAAGCAGCTCTACCTGTGAGGTCCATTTGCTGCTTACACCACAAAAAGATGTGGCGTGTGACCGTTTTCAGCCGTAACAAAACACTGACAATTTACAAAATAAGTGGTTCGGCCGGGATTTTAGTGGCACCTGTCAGTCTCTTTGGCGTCTCTGATGCCTCTGTCAATTTCAAAGCGTTTTACTGGCGGAATGTGACCTTATGGCCTTTGCCGACGCATAAAACAAGTTAATGTTTTCATCGAACTCACAGTTTGTTTAGATTATTATCTAGAGGACGGGACATAAACTGTGGAGAGAAATGGACTTAAATGGATTTGTATGAGAACTCAGTAGTAACCATTGCCGGGCATACCAATAACGAGACATATGAGTGCTTTTTAAGGACTACATCCTTGGAATGCTCTTCTTTTTCGCTCCAGTTTCTGATTATGGGTCCGAACACGAATTCGAATCGTCGAGTGAATAAACTCTCGTTTCATCGCGTAAGTCACCTTCTTCTAAAACACTGTCTGAACGTCCTTGTTACGTCTGTGTCTGATGAAAAAAGCTTGCAAGGATAAGTCACCAGTCTTTGCTCATATTTTGATATTCTAGGTGTGCTCTCAGCATTTTACCTTCACTCGATGATATAGTGCCTAAACATGGGTAGTATTTCTGGCGATGCTTTCCTTGGAGGGAGCGTTTACAGGTAACTTCTGGGCGAGTTTTGTAAGAGAATCGGACATTTCTCATGCAGAATACGGTCTCACTTGCCTTTGTACGGTCGGAGGCTTTCGACACAGACGATAGATATTGTCATTGTCTGGTTGTCTTACTGTCGAGCATCCATCCCACTCAGTCGGCTGGCTACGTTATTATATTTGGCTTCACACTGAATCAAAATAAACCGTACTATTTTGTAGTGTAAACAGGTATTGATGGGAGACTCCGGAAAAGTGGTAAAATTCCACGACTATTATTCCTTTCTGGATTTTATACTTGCCGCTACCATAGATTCGTTTGTTTGTAGTCTCCGCTAGTCTGACTAGCTTAGTTTAATTTCTGACTCGACTTTAATGGAGCTCATTTTCAAAATCCATTTTACTCGTTTTACTAAGTACGTTGATAGGTCCTTCTAAATTATTTCATAGGAAAATAGTTTGCTTGCCGGTATTCGGGTGTTGGGGATTACATCTGCCAGCGAATAGTTGAAATCCGCTAATATTTGATAAAAGCGCTTATAACTGTATATTGTTGTGTCCAAACACCAAGCATGCCTTAAATTATCACAATAAAACTTTAACATTATTTCAAAGCAGAGGTGGCACATCTCCTCCGGGTGGGGGTGGGATGCTTCTTCCCTTCCCACGCAGTAAGGGAAAGGCTTTAGTACAGCTAAACTCGCGTCGTCCGGCGGGGCCTCGTAGTTCAAGTGGCTAGGGCGTTGGCTGTACTAATTCCTTTCCCTTACTGCGTAGGTTCGAATCGCATCGAAGCGCCGCGTTTTTCACAGTTGGGTCAATATGAATTGTTCAAAATCTGCCAAACATCTATGAAACTTCACTTTCTTTCCCTGGCTATATGTTTGCAATTTGCGTATCTTTTTTGCTGACATTTCTTTCTAAGAAATGCACTTTATGGATACCTAACAGTGTTTACAAAAATATTCATATTTCAACATTAGTTAATCATTTTTGTCACATGAAATATAAGTAGTGGCAAAATTAAATGAAAGTAATCAGCAAATATTTTAGGTATGCGTTGGGAAAAAAGAAATCCAAGGATACTGATCAGCCAATAGGCGAAGTCAACTGTATTGATAAAGTCTACCTAGAGGCGCTGCCATCAGTAGGAGACCAATCAGGACTGTGTAAAAGGCCAGGTATGCTCTGTATTAGCATGCATGCGAAAGTCATGGTAGGAGCCTGTGGATAATTGGTACGTATTAGACAGTGACTTTCAAGCATCAGCTGTTGTGTCTACTCTAATTCCCGGTCAAATTAATACTAATAAGACATTTCTTTGCCGGTGAGGGAAGGCATAGTGAGGCCGACACTTGTAAGCCCATTCTCACGGCAAGTTAACACGCCCATCTTTTTAATAAATCTCACTCGTTTGAACCTGGCACGACGCGCTATCAGTAGTGACATGGAAGACCACCCAATAACACGGCAACTCGATTCTACGTAGAATTGAGCTCATCGCTGCAATGGCTCCTCGTGAATGTGGCTTCCATAGACCTCTTACTCCTGCTAGATCCCAGACCTCCTCGTAATGCAACCTGGCACAAGTGGATTCAGGAGGTGGCTCTTGTGTGGTGCGCGTAGGCGGGTCGTTGGCTTTTGCCAGTCATTTTGCCCGGGCGCATCCCCAGTGATCTTGGCTGTGGCTCTTCAACACAACACACTGAGTGAGGGGATAAAAAGTGCGGTAGACGCGGTGCAAGTCTGCTTCATTGTAAAAAAAACTTATGCACATTTCACTGCTGGACTGCGATTACCGCAACGAACCAGCCGCAAAAATTCTACTACGTGCATAAGTTCGCCTTTCAAAAGAAGGTAATGCCCAGGGAATGCTTGATTTGGACAGTGAGATAATTCGCAGTCGCCCCGTACGTGTCAATATGCTAGCGTCTGGCTCCATCGCGTCTGCCAGTCAGATGTGCTGAGGGGACACCGTTTATTATTTCGCGTTTTTAAACCGAGGTTGTTGCTTATAGCGACATGGAAACAGTTAGCACAACAGTTAGATTACATCTGTTCAGTGTATTTTATGGAAACAGACGTCTTCTTGTCACTGCATATTTTCAAGCGCACGATTATGGAGACCTTTGAGACAACTGTCTGCATTTTTTCATGCTTCTACAGATTCAAGAACTACGGTACTTATTATTTCTTCGCCAAACCACATAAACACCTTTCAATACCCTTGGAAGTAGGACCTTTCAAGTTTATATCATAGTAGTGTTCACTTAAATTAGAAAAGATTATATGGGTAAGAATGAAAGACTGACAATCACGCAACATAAGCCCAAAATATTTCAATCACCCCAGAATACCGGCTTCGGAATGGCCTCTTGTCGGCCGCCTGAAAAAATCGATTCTAGGAAAATAATTATGGAAGAAGGATAAATTTTCATCCTTGATTTTCGATGCGCGAGAAGAATCTTCCTTATACGTATTTGGGGGCCAATTATACTACCCTCATATAGCACAATTGGAAAAAGGGAATCTTTGGTGTAAAAAATGTTTTCCGATTCCCGGATGGGTCGGGTCTTATTTCGTAGCCGTACCTGCAGTGGACAAACTCCAGCCTAACCCCTTACGTTAACCCGTGCCCCCTAACCCTAACCCCTTACCTCAGGTGCGGCTGCGAAATAGGATGTTGTCCCCGGGTGATTTGGAGCATGACCTGCAGCTGAACTTGCGTTGAAGATTTTCAAGCTAAACGCTGCATGCATTCTGTGTACGGAAAATCACACATTACTCAAGCCATCATGAGAACTCCCTATAGGGTTTATAAACGTGCACAAAGTTGTGGACCATTTTGCTTATCCCCAAGGTATCATTATTAAAAGGGACATATACAATGGCCTAAGAGTGGACACTTCATGCCCCTAAAATATCACAATTACAAACTTTGTAAACCTAAAGACACGCTTTCAATAAGCCTAAACTAGAAGAAGACGCGATTCGTCATCGGGCAAGTAGAAAATGGGGCATTCTTGAAAATTATTTCATTAAAATGTACCTGAATTTGTAAGGGCATTGAAAATCAGTGAGAAAATTCCACACTAACCAGGTAGTCATTCTTAAGTAGTGAGCCTCTTGCGAGCCCGCAGTCTAATGCGACTGAAATGTCTTTGGATTATGCGGCACCCCACTCAAGTAATCATTTCCAATCGAAAACACATTTCAGCATTCCTGTTAACATGACTTAGATAGGCCACTACAATGTCCTCTGCAATTAGAAAGATGAAACTGCAGTGCCTAGTTTTTGCGGTTTTTAATGATCATTTTTCGGTCATATTACATTCAACCCCTCAGCGAGACTGACAAACTCGTCACCGAGCCAAGAATCATCTCAATTGATTTTTTTGGCATTACTTGCTGACCAGCTGTACAGTGTTTCAAAGTCGTCACCTGCAGGTAGAAAACAAGTAAATCAAAACCATCCTGCGCATTTTTAGTAGACCGCTACCAGGGCTAAAAGGAAGGGGAATTAGTCCATCTAAACTTAAATTACGTAGGTTTTATCTGTTAGAAGTGAAAGAAGAGATATCGGCTTAAAAACGCATGACATTGATACGAATACTGGAATGGTATAAGTTGTTATTTAGGGCAGACATGGTGGCCCTTACTAGGGATGATTGTGTTCCGCAAAGGTAGTTTACTTAACAGGATAGTAGGCAATTGTTTCAATCACTATTTTGTAGAACACCAAAACTGATACGGTCCGCAGTGCGTCGGGAGAACTCCCCGGATTGCTATTATTTTCCTCTATCCTTTAAAAAGATTAGCTAATGACATCAGCGAACGGGAACGCCTTTTATTATCGATTTCCGTTTGTGCACTACGTAGTCGTAAAACCGAGCAAACACGAGTACCTGGGTGGTTTACGAACAAAAGAAAGGAAGCGCGATGGACTTCCAACATATGGTTTGGCCTACGGCTATCAGTCAACATGAGCTGATTCCTTGACGGCTTTACGATGGCGATAGTGTTATTGTTGATAAAAAAGTAGGCTGCAAAACGTCTGAAATCTCCGTGCCATTTTGTCTGACAAAATATTTAATTAAAAGTGGAGTAGCATTGTCTTAAAGACTTTCATACATTGCAACACATATGTATATACATATATATGCGAATCGAAGGCAGTATTCAATCCAAGATGAAACAATGAGGGATGGAAATCGGAAAATCGAATTATACCCATAGATTTTCAAACTGATTTCCCCGACCCGTTTTCAGACAAAATAACTGGTAGGGAGTTAGATATATCTAATTATTTTTTCTTAGATTACATGCTACCTCCGTTACGCATGTATATATAGGAGTAAAGATTAAGATCCAGATAAATTATCCTGTTCATCATTCTCTGAAGAAGAAGAAGAAGAAGAAGAAGAAGAAGAAGAAGAAAAAGAAAAAGAGGCGATTCCGCGGACCAGAGTGCATTTGTGCTGACGTCTCAGAAGCTTCGTAGTTTCCAGAAAAAGTTTCCGAAACGCCGGCACAAATACAGCGCGGTCAATGGAATAGCCCCTTTTTCATCTTCATTTTTTTCGAGATTAATTAAAAGGAAGTCTGGCTGTATACACATATATGGGAAGGCTCTGCTTGAATTGCTTAACTTTGGAAGTACTTATGATGGCCAATATGTCATCTTCGTGGGTAAGCAGTGACCTCGTGCCCGATAGTGGTTTTTTGGTGATCTGTGAACTTAGTGAAATTTACTAAGACGCCGTCAACCCATGATGCACGAATCATCTGAGGTGACCTTCCGTGCTGCTCATTATTGCAGCAGGCATTAACATCATGTAAAAGCATTACGAGTATTTTCGTTTTAATAGTTTTCCTTTTACTCAGGGCGCCGCTAAATAGTGAGAAAATCACTCAGCACTTTGAGATAGTCTTATAACTAGAGCAATTAGGTAGGTATTGCTGGCTGAGCGCTAACATGCAATTCAGCGGCATCATAGAGAATAGGTAGTTTTAATTAGTGCATCAACCGTTAAGAATTTATCTTAAATTTAAAGAAAACAAAGCAATATATAGGAATGGGAACTTCCCTACTCCGGGTGTTTTGGGCTAATATCCAAGGAAGTTAGGCTAGTGTAAGGGTTAGAGTCAGGGTCAACCTTGGGGTCCAGAGAGAGTTGGGGTTAAAGTTATAGTTAGAATTAAATTTAGGTTTAGGACTAATGTTTGATTGGGTTCGTGACTGAGTTAGGATTAGAAAACGGGGATGTTTGCCCTTTTTGCTTTTTCTGCAAGACTTCGTGTTTTGAGGGGTGGGGTTAGGTGGGGGGATTCCCATTCCAACGTATTATCAAAACCAATTCTCGATAATAGGTATATTTACCGTAATATCTTCTTGTGTAAATGCTTCTCGCATTTATCTCATATTAAGTTCACATCACGCCGTCAAAATCTCCTAAACTGACCTGTTAATAATACATATCGAAGTGGCGTCTTATGTCTTCAAAGGTCTGATCTCAGTGTATCCAGCTAAAGTTTTTTACGCTTCTCAGTTATTATGGGAAGCGGTCATGCGAGCTTCGTCTAAAGAGAGCCCACAATGGGCAGAACACAATCATCATTCATTATCAGAACAGAAGTCCGTGTTTTCTAGGTTCAGATCAGATTTACAAACTGCACGTAGTCACGAGTCCCAGCCGTGTCTACGTTTGCGACAATATGTGCTCCTTGAAACAAGACTTACAGCTCTGGTCGCCAAGTCTTTTCAGCTATAATAAACGTAACGCGCTTGAATTCAATTTATGGAAGCAGAGGAGATGAAAAAATGTCACAACACCTATACTGTGCAGTACAATTTTGCCTGCGTTTTAAAAAAATGCATAACATTTACTCAGGAAAATTTAATTCCCTATTCATAAATGTTCCAGGTGACTTAAATTCCTGTGATAATTCGATGTTCATAAAGTACTGGTTTATAATTTCGTGTCGCCAACAGCTTTAGACGCCTAAACCCGTTTGTATCGAATGACCGAGTTTCGCCCCATCAAGGGCGTGGAAGACCACAAAACTGCCTTGAATCTCATTGGCCAAGAAACAATCGATTATCGACATAACAGAGTCGGACTGAGTAACCTTTAAATTGTGGGGGAGGGTGAAGAGGCACGCTAGTCTGCGCTGTGATTATGTCAGTCAAAAAACGCTGGAAACGCAAAACTTGCATCCCAATATTTTGGTCTCGCAGGAACTCACACAAATAACCCACATTCACTTAGGTGATTTCCACTTACTACTCAGGCCTCGTGAGTAATTCGCATCTGAACATGCTATTCAACGGAAGCCAGGATAATTAAATGCGATTTCCGCAGTAGCTGATTCCACTACTAGCAGAAGGACACAAGATGGCAATACGCTAGACTTCCGGAGTAGCACAAGGTGTCGAGCGAATGGCCACTGCAGTTGTCTAGACGTTTTATAGCAAGGGAGGGACATTTTCATGGCATCTACTGTCATAGAGGATGCATTTTATTGCCCGCAGATCCAACAGTTCGTCGGAATTTCTTTTAATTTTCTGACAAAGAAACTGCTTTCCGCGGTAATTGACAACGCCTGTCCTGGCCTCGTTACTCTAGTGATGGCGCCATACACATTTAAAACAAACAAAAAGAATGACTTTGTTTATTGGCAGTCTAAGTTCGCTGACGAAGTCCGAACTGTTTACAGATACTAGGCACCAATGATAATGGCCATACTTTAAGGCGTACGTAAATTCTAGGGTGCAACTACTCTTAGAAAACAGACCCGAAACAGAAGAGGGTCTATCCCCTGCCCGAGACGCTTAAATATGATTTGTTTTCAGACCGAATATGACACACTGGTCTGCCCGCAAAGGTATGTTTGGCCCTGAGTGTACGTCTCACGCAGTGACACCATAATATATATGTGTGCGTAGTGCTTCCGTTTCATGGTTGACAGAACGAGACGCCGAGCGCGGCTAAGCCATAAATAGCATAAAAGGCTCATCGGCAAGATGTGATTAATCGAAAAGGCGACTTCTGACCGATCGGCGCCATTTTCACCTTCCCTTCGAATACTTCTGTCAGTCGTAAATAGAGGATAAATTGGTTTTCTTACTGGTAGAAATGATTATAGGTGTCGAGATGTGAGGAGCTCCGAATCCACTGGGTCAAGTCGTGACCGAATGGCTATATAAAATATGCCAGGAATGATCATTCTAGTCTCCCCTTCCACCAGGAAGATTTAGGCGAAGGAGTTCCGGATCTAAAAAAATACATAAGTGCCCGCCCCTTCATCAGGGCGGATTGAAAAACGGCATTTATCCATGACTTCTGTCTGGGTATTTTTCGTAGGTTAGAGCTCACTACCCAACAGATGTTGATTCGGAACACCGAAAATCTTAAATGATATGACTATTTTCTTCTTTTGGGCACAGTTCTGTTGTTAATCTGCGGAGCCGGTCTCGATGATTTAGAGAATAATGACCTTCGACTTGCCGTTGGAACATTTAATCAGACAATGAGTTGCATAAGAAGAATATTTCGAAGAAAATACGCTTTTGGGAAATGTAACAAACCCTATTTCATAGATTTTCGACTCTGGTTTTCAGTTTGTCCCCCGACATGAAGCAAATGTGCAAAACGGCCATAAATAAGGCACGCCCATAAACGATATTGCTTTGTCATTCCTGCCGGTCAGCCACTCCTGTGGGTTGACCTCACGTTCTACCAGATTGGGTAACTCAAAAATGTTGCAAACGATGCGTGTTACGACAAGAATTAAAATTAAAAGACAGGGAAATAGACTGATTCGATGAGGCGCCCAAACTAAAAACAAGAGTGCAATTCCGCACACTAAGAATGTGTCCGAACTCGTTAAAAGACATCTGAGGAGGCACCAACTACACGCGGTGCACAAACCGACGATTACACTTTAGCAGCCAATTTATACACCCTAAGAATAGGATTTACTATGTGGATAATAAAGAAGTTGTCTGTAAGATCCTACGCGGCACCTGCGATGCAGTCTACTCTGGACAAATCGGAAAATCTACCTTTTCTCACATAAATGAACATCCGCTGTCTTTTAAAGGCGCGACCACTTGTCTCAGGTTGCCACGCATGCACCGGAACCTGGGCAAAAAGTAATCTGGAACATGCTTCGTATTATAGGTGCCTGTTCGTCCAAGCAATACTGGGGATTTTTAAAGGCCACTTATTCTGACAAGTCATGCATCAGCCGGCACATCTAATCAGACGACGTGTGCAACAATATCACTGAAAAATGGAAAAGTAATAGCCAATCAGAGCCTGACGCCAGCACACAGTAAGATTTCGCCAACACGAATGACAGAGCAATATCGATTTGAGGACGACCCGTGGAATCAGAGTCGAAAATTTGCAAAATAAGGTTATTTGCCTATCTCCAAGAACTTATTTCATTTGCAACATTTAACTTAATGACTACGCTCCTGTGAAACAGCTCTCAGGTATACCCGCACAGAGATAAGCAGCGACGGTGGCCGCAGATGGAGGCGTGGAATGTGGGACATAGGCTGTTAGGAGAATAACACGGTCGTCTGCTGTTCCGTACCACCGGTTTCAGAGGGAAAGAAATATTCAGATTCAATACGATGCCCTCATCGTGCACTGCTAGTTTTACACCGCACAAGTGTCCTTGAAATATTTAATTCCCAGCTGATATTCCGAGTTTGGCGTTCTAGCAACTTTACAGTCCTTGTTATACGGCCGTATGCGGCGTCATGGATGCGACTGACGGTGGCCTGGATGGCGTAGCGATCTGGTTTACTTTATAGTAAGTAGAGCCCTCCTAGGGCCAAAGGAAAAAGCAATGGTCTGCTAATATCAAATGCTTGCAAAGGACGCCGAATATCAATCATTATGCGGAGTTGGATGAATGAAAGAATTTGTAATTGCACATCCGAATAGTCAGTCGATTTCCTTCTCAATGTCTGTCCGCCGTTGTTCCTAATAGAATGGACTCCAGAAGGGAAGCAGTGGACTTCTAAGTAACATGTTGTTATGCAACGTCTGCGGCAAACGATGGCCTCGGAAATCACAGAGTCCCTGATGAGACTGGCAAATCTGCAAAACCACTGGAACCGACGATCGGTATGGAGCAAAGACTGGCGATACGAGAATGGCGGGGTACTTTCGCAATCTTCCACTCATCTTGCTCGGCGGCCCTCCTACTATGACTGTACAAACTGATTGTTCCAAGAGTTGCGGGCTTAGGTATTTCTGCCTCAGTATATTCGTCCGCCACCAGTTCAATGTTTTAGTGGTCTCAATGTCAGATTTCAGACGATGCTTAGATGCTTAGTACTGAAAATTTGTACACGGACGTAAAAACTACGTTCTGGCGACAGCTGAATGCCTGTGGCCACTGTAGGCAGATTGTATGTGGTTCTGAAAACTGATGGAGGCAGCGACGGTGATTTGTCGTTCACGTTGTGATGGATACAGAAATCGCCACCGTATATAGCATTCCCGAACAAGAATGTGTGGTCACAGCGCTGACTAGCTAAAAACATCTCTGCACTGCTCGTATGCAGCGGCGGAGAGTTCAGCCATCAAAGGTGCCTTGGAGGTCCCGGCTAGATGGCTCAGACCACTTGGAAGAGTAAGCATCTATAGACCATTCTCAGCGCTCTGCGCAATGGAGTCGAGTCCCCTGGGAGGGAAGGAGTATTGCATCGACTACCGGATTTATTCCACCTAAGCAATCGGAACGGAATAAAGTCCGCAGCGGCTGCATGCGATCATCGGCTGGCGATGTTTAGGTTAGTTCCGAAGCCATAAACCACCTATGATATTCTGACTTCGACTGGGCAGCGTTTTGGTGGTTGGTTGAGGCTACAACCCCGTTTCAAATTTGATACAACGGGTGCGCCCACGAAGAGACTTGCCACGGACCAGCCTCGCTGTCGGGCGCAAGGACAAACCCCTAGGAATGCCGGTGAAGTGAACACCGCAAACGAGCCGATCAGATGACACTGCCTGCGACCTGAAAATGGCTCATGACCCACCCCAACCCCCATTCGAGATCCCCGTGGGGAAGGGCGGGGGGGGGGAACGAAGGGCGTAAGTGTGCTGAAGAAACGTGGACAGTGTAGGCAATTCTCAGAAGATAGGCAGCCGAATTATCCCACTTCTTCAGGGAGACGCTACTTCATAATCGGGTGAGGCGTTTTGCAACCTTTTATGGTGAGATGTTTAACAAAAGGTGAATCTTCATCGATCGGTAAAGGGGGGGGGGGTGGAAAATTATTTTTGCACAAAAGGGTTAATGAGCTACAACTAACGATCGCAAATAGAGAAGTTGCCGCGACAAGGACGAGGGGGTCTGATATACCAACTTTTGTGTTGTATGCCATCCTCAAGGGTGGGCCATACCTCTTGACGGTAGTTTCAGGGCAAAGGAAAGCTCTCATATCGTGTCTTCCAACGAGACCGAATCTGAGAGCGCCACTCATCTCCCTGCTCATGTATTCCAACACTATAGAAATACCCTCAAGGACCCTTACTGATGGAACTCCAAGACGTGATCAACGGCAACTACCAGTAGTAATGCGCGTAATTTTATTGCCAGCAGGGAATAGGAAACCACCGTTAGAATTTTCGTGTGAGAAGTGTTGGATAAAAGATTTCTTATAGGTTTCCGTGAGTCGGGAGGACACATAGACTGCAAAGTTGTCTATGGCCGTTTGGTTTATGCAATTGCAAATCACAAAGTGTAGCTCTTGCTGAGATGAAAACGAGTTTTGTTGCCCTGCTCCAGCTTCTTTTGATTAACGGAAAGAGATTTTAAACGGGACAGAGGACACGGCCGACGGCAGACATAAGTGTGTTTCGCAGGCCACAGGCGGAAAGACTGGCTGTGGTCTAAAAAATTAGATTATTGGCGTGGACTAAATCAGAATCATACCTGCTTTGAGCGATCGATACGGGTGTTATCCTGCAGCATTGCAGTGTCCATTAGAAGTCAGTGAATACCGTTTTAGCCAAAGGCATTCTTCACGGGGTGATGAATACCGTTCTATTAATTATCTCTGTTGTCGACCGCCAGACCAGTCGCTCTCTGAATTTCATGGCCATCCCGGCAATAAGGAGTCGGCATATCTTGAAAGTTGTTGTCGATAAGGTGTATTCTCGTGGAAAGGTGTTCACACACATGACCACCTGCGCCGATTCCGAGGACTTGTACGAAAATAAAACCGCATCACCAAAGTAAATGAAAATCCATGATCAGTAGAATCTTAAGCAGATAAAAAACGTTCTCTGATAAGTTTCCTGTTCGAAAATAGTTTTTTAGTGTGTTTTATGGATGGAAGCTGAAGATTTTTTATCGATTTTCTATTACGCGCGGGAAACGTTGTTGGTGTCAGACGAATAAAATCGTCGTCTTGCTTGCCCTTGGACCGTTTTTGTCTGCTTAATTCCAGTCATTGTTCTATTATTAGTAAGTAGTCGCAGAGTTGTCTGGCTGATACTTAAGACATTAGCTACCAACACACGCGGCAGCTCTTCAGTTGCAAACTCTCATATGCGCTCAAAATCGACGTACACAGGAAGTGCCTTGACATCACCTCATGGCGTAACACGGAAAAGCGACTGCATGTCACTGATGCGTCATATATCTATATATTTACAATTACCAGTTCTCAGTGTGATCAAACAAACTACTGTCAAACAAGAATACCGTTGCATTTTTGGTACATAGTCACAAATTTGTTAAATGAACTTTTTAATGCAACGGTAGAGAGAAGGACCCCATCAGACTGTCAGTAGACTGCGGATCGTGCCATACGTGATTTATGGTAAAGGGAGTTTTATGGGTGTGGCAGCACGCTAGACAGTAAGCTGACAAAATGAAAGAAAACACAAACATTGCCTGAATTTATGCCGAAAGTCTTATCCTACTCTGATTTATTATAACGGAAGTGAGAGTAGTAATAAAACAATAAAAAGAGAGTAAATTTCACAAAGTGACGGATTTTGATTTGAGGTGGGGGGTCCTGGGAAGTAACCGTCGTTGGCAGTGTAATTTTTGCAGCAGCCTGCAAATGTATACCTAGGTAAAACTTACATGACACGATCCACAGTCTGCTGACAGTTACATGGGGTGCTTCTCTATACCGCTGCCATTTTTAAAGCTTAATCCGCCCCTTATTTCTTGAGAATGGCAACAGTAGGTTGTAAGACCGCACCTCTTAACTAAATTTAACTGTCTTACTTCTGTTTATGAGAGGGAATACGCAGAAGTATTTAAAAAAAATAAATACGCCAGGCGTACGCGTTTGACAACAGAAACTGTACAGAGATAACGGCAGAGCAGAGCGTTTATCCTCTAACCGGAGCAAAAGAAACCAAAAGAACCCGGCGAGCCTTGCAGCACGCTTGGTATAGTGAGTACCGACACGGCACAAAAAGGTTTAACTACTCTTTCGGAAGAAATAAGTAAGTCATGGCGCATGGAATCAACAAAGAATGGTAATGCAAATACATTGGGGTAAGTATGATTACGGAGAGAGGGGCGAGAACATCGTACCAAATAATTTTCACTAAGAAGTCATAATGGAACACTTTGGTGCACGCGGTTATATCACACTGTTAGAAACCACACAGAGGGCTACTTCCTTCAGGCATGCATTAAGAAACAAATCAAGGTATCTTAAAACAAATATAATAGTTACCTATACGTGCAAAACCCAGTGGGGTTACACAACCTATGTTTGCTTTGAGAAGAATGCAATTTCGCAAGTCTGCATACATCCGATTTCTTTGTCGCAAAACCCCATTTTCCGCTTCCAGAAGAGATTTGCCTACAATCGTCCTACTTATTCTAATGTTCCTTTATATTCTAACTCGAAAAAACCAGAGGCGTTGGCATGTTTCACTAAACAATGAAGCAAAGCACTTAAATACCAGGAAACGTCCGATTTCACCAAATCTTAAACAGTTTTTCTACCACTAAACTGTTTTGAAATAAATTAGCGTTTTGCAAGAAGGTTATCTTCGCCTCCAATCAGTGCACTAGACAAGAATAACCACAATTATTGTACCCGATACTACTCTCTCAAACGCCGACAACGACATTTAATGAGTTAGGTCATCTACTGTAAGTGGCCTTCTTATACGAATTATCAGGATGCATAATTTCCGGATATGTCCATTAACCACGATCGCGGCTTTTTAACGTGCCCCTTTCCGGAAGCATTCAGTAAACACATTCACTAAAATGATCACTTGACGGCTATCAATTTTCCCACCGATTTTTATGCCGTCAAATTCACGCTCATATTTTAGAAAACACACAGAAATTAGCTTTTCTTGCATTCTCATTTTTGGAAACTCGCGTTTTCTCCAAACTGCTTACTCGAAAAAGGCTGTCTTCAGGTTTCAGAAAAGATCCTAAGCAGGAAAACTTAAGAGTGTGAAAATTCAATTCGTATAGCATTACATTTCTCACCTATTTAATGTTGCTTATGAAGTGCACAACATTGTCCACATCCACTGCAAGATTTCTGAAGTTCTATATGGCGATGTTATCGTAATTTGGAGGAATTTGTGATTTTCCCCATACAGAATGTTTACAGCATGCAGTTTTGAAACCTCCAGTAAAAACGCAATTCCAGATCAGGTTTTAAAAATGCCGTAACTTAAAAACCTAAGGACGCCGCTTCTTCTAGATTTCCTTTGCTGCAAAACTAACTTTAGGGAATGGTATTTTGTGTATGCTTTCCATGAAATAGACCCGAGTTTATGAAGACATGTAGAAAATCATTTACACTATTATGGTAATGATTTCTTAAGAAGTGTAATTTTGAAAACGACAGCAAAGATGCTAATGCAAAATCCGGTATGCCCGCGTGATTAAGATAACTTTGGATTTTGCTGGACGATGATCGATTCTACAAATCCACCTAAGACATTCTTCTTATCGAAAAAAACATTTCAGAGTGCCGGTTAGTATTCCAAGAGATACAGTACATAAACTAGTTCATGAAATAAGTCTAAATGAATGGTAAATCACCAACTAATCTGAAACCAGTCCAAACGCATCCATGAAGACACTAAACTAATAACGAACGACCTACGGACATATGAAAATGCAAAATAATTATCACATCTATTAATTTGTTGATTAGAATGTACGCTATTTCAAGACATGCAGAAATTTCGAAAGAATGGAAAATTATGTCAGCTCCGAATGCTTAATTTTTGGAGTGCATTATGCTTGTCCACGCAAACAATCGACTAAATAAAACAGTAAAAGTAAAGTAATGTTTTAGGATTCTCTTCACACGTTTGTGAAATATCCTGTAAGAATGAATTATGTATGAAGTCTGAAAGAAAGTCGAGTGCATAATGCCCGGTTTTCATTCCCTTGTCTTACTTTGTAATACCTTTTAAAAGTTAGATAAAACACCAGGCTTTCTGAAAAAAAACCTTTTTCCGCAACATGCATCACATGACTAAAACCAGATGAAAAATTAATTTCCGAGAGCCGTAATTTGTGTTTGGTTTAATCCTTGAGGTTTATTTACTTTACTTCGAGATAACAGAATCGGATGCGTAGACGAGGCTTGGGGCAGCTGCTTACATAAGAAATTTTCCATACGTACGGAAACGTAGAGTTCCGCTCATATTTGTGTTTAGTTTCCCTGAATAAGTAACGTAGATCCATATTTTCAACAAAAAAGGAATTCTGTGAAGAGGCCTCAACTACAGGTCAATATTCATGACGGTTTTGGCATCTAAAAATTATTGTGTCAGTTTCCGTCATGACGTTCCATGAGATTTCATATACGGTAGGGCACACACCCTGTCAGTTACAGTTTTCCCTGGGGGCATCCATAGGAATTCATTGATGCTGAATAGCCTATTATTAAGGATGATGGCAATACTAGTGACAGGCGTCTCTCGTTCGTAAAAACAATTTTAATATATTTCAAGAAAAATGTTTTGCATATGTGAAAGTCTATAAACGTTTGTTTTATTCATATTGACCCAACTGTGAAAAACTCGGCCCCTTGGTGGGATTCGAACCCACGCAGAAAGGGGAAGGCTTTAGTACAGCCAACGCTCTAACCACCCGAGATAGGAGGACCCGCCGAACTACGCGAGTTTAATCCCATTTGGGTCAAGTTTCCCGCCCAACATACTGCAACGTCTGGAATTCGCCAAATCTGATACAGTAAATTGACTGCACAAGCAGGCTTTCCTAAGTAATTCACCTAGTATCCACCAGATGACTACGAGGTTCACGTAATTCATAGAGTTTTTGACAGTTTTCACAGTTGGGTCAATATAATTTATTCAAAATCTGCCAAAATATCTATGAGTTTGTTTTAATACAAATGTTAAGCACCTGAACAAACTCAGAAAAGAAAACTGCACGATCTGTCTTATTTGAGAAGACAGACCAGCTCTAGCGTCGTATGCATGTCGATCGACAGTGGATTCTCAGTTTGCTTTACTTTGACGGTTATATAGAACCATGTCCGGGCGGGAATTTGAGCAACACCATTAAAGGGGGAAAACCTTGGATTTATCGGGCTTGCTATGTTGGTGTTTGGTATTACAGGACAGTGTCCATCAGACGCATTGTTATATATTGCCTCACGCGACAATTCTTAGCCTTAGTCACGTCGTTTGAACAATTTCGCAAGCTAAACTCTTGAATCGTTTGCGACGCGTGTAGTCGATTTTCGACCCACCCAAGTCTGCCGTTATTTACCCACGTTGTCTGCGGCAGCGATCGATTTCAGTAGGAATTCAGTCCGTAACTGTCACGAAATCTTTGCTAGAAGTACTCATGTAATACTGAAAAACTGTCTTTCTGATGATTTAGCAAAACTCGGAACCTCGCTCATCATTTACCGAAAAATTTGCATGACGTCTCCTGCGCAGAAACCGTTTATTTACACAGGCACACGAGTGCAGGCACACAAAACTGTCAGATTAAATTTACGACCAGCTGAGCGCACAACATCTTTAGGAATCATTCGGGCCTCAAAACCCCCATTCAGTTTTCAATTCTCGGCAGCTGGACGCGTTCTGAGCCCTATACGATCTCTATACGAATTATGATAGCTTCTAAAAATCGAAGGTTTTTCTCCCTCAAATTCCTACGTCAGTACGGACCAGATCTCTTACCACCTGCTCTGCGAGACTTCGTTGTTGAGGTTTTGGAAGACCGACGAATCTCAAAGGCCCACCTAGCCGGGCTTTGGCACAACGTGGTGTGAGTTAAAATAGCTTGTACTTTCCTTTAACATGTTGGGGGATTTGTTTTAAAGTAAGTAAGAAACGCTCCAGTGCAGGGAGCAATGAATTGTTTGGCAGTTTTGATCGCCAAAGTCATGTGACATTACCAGCCTCGGTTTCTAACTGGAGTTCACTTCTAACTGCATAATAGACTGAAAATGATTTCTTGCTATATGAATATCTTTTGTAGTGGTGTGATTTTGAATCAATCATAAGCTTCAGGGCTTAGTAATACCGACAATTTCGCGCCTATCTACTGCCTCCTGACGCTGCATGGCATTAGAACGGAGTTATGAATGTATAGCAAGTTGAATTTTTTAAAATAAAGCACTATTAAAAACGCAGAGGTAATTGCTCAGTACACACAATTTAATCTACAAAAGGTCACTTCAAAACGCAGCATTAAGGGAATAGAGAGGACAACTTGCAAACAAATATGTACAGAGGGTTTAGGGATAAGTAAGGTCGGCTTTGCTTAACGACTTGTCAGGCAAAAAAAAACATTTTAAACTTCTTGGAAACCGATTAAATTCCTACTGTTTATGTTGGTTTTGCACTCTCTGCTGATCCATATGGGGGATAGTTTTCTGATCGACAACGAAAACCACTGGGACTGGCGGGGCTCAGAGTCAAGTTTGCATGACCGCGATTCGGAGATGATTTTGCTCGAATATGTTTAAGAAGTGTAACCTCTCCTTGTAACGTGATGTAGAATAAATCCATGGAGTCTTATAAAGCACTTTGCAGATCTATAGTTTCACGAATTAGTCGCTCTTATCTATAGTACGCTTCTTCATTTCTACCTTCCCTGAATGACAGTTGCAATTCGTTTGAGAAAACAGTAAGAGAATGTGGACGAAAAACAGTGAATCCATTCAAGGCCATATAAAATGCCCGCGCAGAGTCTTACTTGGACAGCATTTCACTTAATGGCCATTGTGACATGTACCTCAGTTGTCATGAAATTTTTCAAAGAGTCTTATTGT
Source organism: Spirometra erinaceieuropaei (assembly GCA_902702965.1). Taxonomy (NCBI): domain Eukaryota; kingdom Metazoa; phylum Platyhelminthes; class Cestoda; order Diphyllobothriidea; family Diphyllobothriidae; genus Spirometra; species Spirometra erinaceieuropaei. The sequence goes on from CACRXP010000641.1 coordinate 152,842, forward strand.
TATTTTGGAAGGTACAAGTTCAGAAACCCATCTTTCTATGTCGTTCTTGGAATTTGCGCTTTTTAAAAATAGTGCTTATTTTACGCACAAACTCTCACTTTAATCTAGGAAGCTGCATTGATTGTCTTTCGTTGGACAGTGTGTCAATCTTATGATTTTTGCCTTCTCCTCTCTGCATCTATTTGACATTAAGATGCTTAGCAAGGAAGTTTGGCGTTTTTCCTCTCCGCGAGCATATCGCCAACTAAACATCGTAATATATCTACGCGCATTTCGTTAACGGGCGACACCTGCCATAGTGTTACGCGCACGTCTTGAGATTCCACGGAATAAAAGCACCCCATTGCTTTTAAATTCTATGTATAGCATATTTACAAATCTGTGATTAGTCAATGTGAGATTTAAGATCTCGCAGAGGAGACTCAGCTACATTCAAGGCAATATAAGCCACAAAACAGACCACGACTTCGGCCACCTTTGGCAAAGAATTTAACCAATTCGTCTGCTTCTAATTCTACTTTGAGCGATATGGTTGTCGTTGCTTTGATGGTTAAATTTTCTTCTCTATTCTTAACTTTTAATCAGCGATCGTCATGATACAACCCCCGCCACGGGTAAAACCATTCCTTCTCCGGTCAAACACCAAGGGGAACTTGAACGTGGTTACTTGTAATGGGACCTGAGAGCCCCTCAAAAGCTAACCGCAGGTCAAGTTTATACGCGTAAACACCCTGCAGTCAATATCATGTGGGTCGATTTCAATTTTATTAGCGTTATAGAAAATAAACTGGACTTGCTAGATGAATACACTGGAAGATGTATTGGCTTATAGTAGGTGAATTATGTCGTGTAACGGATATAAACTACTGAAAAGTTTTTGTTCAGCCGGAAGCTGGCAGGCATTCAGAGACCAATTATTTCAAGTATGGGTGACGTATTGGGGGCAGTAATACGTTGATTAGAAGTAAGTAATTTCCCGGAGGAAAGAAACACAAAATAGCTCAGATATTCTCATGACATGGATAAAAATAGATTGTAGAAGAACACAGAGCCTATGTATGCAAACAAACGAGGAAAAAACGGCATAGACAGAACAACGTTTCAAAAATCCTTTTTAGATGTCTTCGGTATAAAAACCGACTAATAATTAACGGGACTTGATGTGAAACAACTACGCCACAACCATATATTGCATGATTTATGCAAAATAGCCTTTTGATAATAGAAATAAAAACAAAACTTTTCATTGTTTCACAAAATAAGAGGCTAAACGGTGGCTGAGAAAGAATATTAGGATTAGAAGGCATAGTCAAAGCGTAATATTTACCGTGAATCGAAACAGTTTTTTTATCGTAAAATCAGTGTACGTTTTTATGGTTTGGCAGGTTTCCGAGTAGCCTTTAAATATCACTTTTTTGCGGTTACAAGCGTTCTCAACCGGCTGCTAAACAAGATGGGTTCCAAAAATTGTGTCTCTATAGACCCCCACATTTAAGCCGTTTTGAATGCACACACCCCAATGACGAGTTCACGAGCGCCCTAATCTATGCAGATGATCGTTCGGGTCACAATTGTGGACTTATTCAAGCAAGAAACCTGGTAGTGGGCGGTTATTTTGGAAAATGCTTCCTGGTTATAATAATACCGTTGCGAAGAAAAGTGCATCTATATAGATACGATCTTGGACAGTGACTATAGGAAGGAAATTGCAGGACTACAAAGTGCCATCCATTTCCGCCCCAATCTGCAAAATCTCTCCATCAAGTATGACTCCGGAAGGCGTTTTCGCAGCGAGTGAAGCTGCTAAGTTCTCATCGCTTAGACGCCGGGAAATTATTGCATATATTTCGGTCGCTGCGTTCAATGTGTTTCGTCACTTTCAGTAAGTATGTAGTGCATTTGAGTTTACATTCTTCGGGAGTTAATATAAACACACTTATGAGGCCATCAGGTGCATAGTTTTCGGTTAACGCTTACCACATTCAGAACCAAAACGTAGTTCGGATGACGTAACACTCCTGATTTTTGGTCGTTTTTATGCAGTCGCACATGCATTTGTTCTAAATTTCATGGTTCATATCGTAAAGAACCAAGCTAAATTAACAGGGAGCATTTCGCAGTCTATCTAGTCATTTATTCACGTAAGAGCTATCTGCCAGTTGAGGGGTAGGGGTCCTACACCCTATTGTTGCCTGCAATTCTTACTAAAACCACAAGGAAAGTATTTTCGCCTTTTAGAAACCGATTTTGATTTTTCAGATGATGATCTATTATTTTTGTGCACAAGATTTGTCTGTTTGATCCTTTTCTGACAGGAACACGTCCTTTGATAAGGACATGAAGGACATTGAAAATTTATGGACACATATGCTCCTTAGTCGCCAAAAAACATGAGGTGGTTGAATCCCGTGATCCGGCCTGTGAACTCTCTACATCTAAGGGTTTCCCAACGCATAAACATGACGGGCTTTCAAGACTAGCTGCGTCTTACATGGCAAACGGTTCGGTGGAATTTACAACGGCAAGCTGATTTGATCCAACTGAGAAACCTCGTCGGTCTCAGTGGAACCCAAACCCACAACAGCAAGAACAAGGCTTGAGCACGACCAACACTATGGCAACCTGAGCCACTTGGTGGTCAAAACGTTTGCTGTACTCAAGCCTTGCCTTTGCTGCTTTGGATTTGAATTCCACCAAGGCCACCGAGTTTTTCATAACTGGATTAAGCGATTTATTCAAATCTGCCAGACGCATTAGTTAAAAATACGCTCTTCAGCGCTGAATACCGATTGGGATAGAACGTGATGTCGACTGCCTTCATGGGCTAATCGAAGCAAAGTCAAATGCTCGCTGTCCAAGTTGAGCGTCATATTACAGCAGATGTGCTATCGCACGAAATATTGACCGAAATTCTCAGGTGTACTTTGATTCCTGAAGATCGCTTAAGTAGGGTTGTGGTGATAATTAATCTGCAACGTAGTCCTGTGGTATTTCAGTCATCGCAGGATGCCCTCATTTGAGTGAGATGCTCTTCGGTGATTTGCGGGAACCATCATCTGCAAAAATTACTACTTAACTAGTATGAACTTCTCCCATGCACTTTTGATGTCCATTATATATTGCGTTATGTGTTATATATTACATATCGTATAGCAAACTTGCGCAAAATATTCTTTTTTGTACGCAATTCGTAGAAAATTACGTGTTTTTCAAATTTTGTGATCGAAGAGGAAGTAATTTTCGGTTTTCAAGAAATTTTTCCGGCAACGTATAGAGAGGGACCCCACTTAACTCTCAGCAGACTGTGGATCGTGCCACATTGGGTTTTATTATGGCATACATTTGCAGGCACTTTCAAAAATTACATTGCCAATGACGATTGCTTCCAACGACCTCACACCTCAACTCAAAATCCGTTATTTTGTGAAATTTACTTCTTATTTTTTGTTTTTTACTACTCTCACTTCGTTGTCGTACACTATCGTAGGATAAGTCTTTCGGCATAAATTCCGGCAATGTTTGTGTTTTCTTTCATTTTGTCGGCTTACTGTCTAGCGTGCTGCCACACCCATAAAACTCCCTTTACCATAAATCACGTATGGCACGATCCACAGTCTACTGACAGTTAACTGGGGTCCTTCTCTATATCGTTGCCCTCTTTTCCTTCTCGGATAATTTTCGTCCCATCTGACGCTGCATTTGAATTCAGGGCTTCTAAAATACATACTGAAATTTCGTTTCTGACCCTAAAATGTCATGTCCCGGAGATTTAACTCAAAGTCCTGCACTGAGTAATTTCTGAAATTATTCTGAAATAATTCTTGCTGAGTTGCCATCCTTAAGCAACCGTACCTCAACTGGGAAAGACTAGGAGGCCGAATTCGTCATGTAATGAAAAAACTCCTCCTTTATGTGATTAGTCAGCCTATTTCTTTTATGTTTGAACCTTTTTGAGCAAAGCATACATCGGAAGTCTGATTAGACCTGTTTTTGTCCATTTACACAGGCGTCCGAGTGTGGCCTTCGCGGATTATGACATTGCAGACAGTCGGTGAGTGATACGTGCAAATTATGAAATAATTATGAGATCTGTTCGTTTTTGAGACACGGATACGTGTTACTGTAGAAAAACATAAGCACCAGAGAGTGAAGTCTCCTGAGATTAGGAAAACAATGGGTCAAGTGGAGACATCCTCCAGAGTTTCTGTTGTAATGTTGATGATTTGAACGGGTGAAATTGCTAATTACCAACAACATTAGCTTGCGATAGGAATGCCTCCATAGAGCCGGATATACCCGACATAAGCGACGTCCAGAAGGTTGACCAAAATGAGTAGGCTGCATTGTCGCAAGTCCCTTAGTCGGTTTTGTTGGGCTAAAGGCCGCTTAAAACGAAAGGGTAAAAACCACGAAAATGTAAAGGTGTGGCTTCGAAGAACTGCGTTCATCTGGGTTAACTGTGGTTATTAAAGTAACGCACTGAACATGGGTGGCGATTAAAAACCCAATTACGTTTTGAAACCTAGTAATAAACCACACATTTAGCTAAATGCAGTAGAGGTGGCAGCAACTGAGATGGCAAGACCGGATCTCAGACAGGGACATACTGCAGTGGACGGGGATCCTCAGCATTCACGCTATGCTGAGACAACTACAGTCATGCTGGAGTGGCCACCTCGTACGGATAGATCAAGAGTAGCTACCCAAACGACCCTTCTATGGAGATGTAGTGAGGGGTTCATTCAGACACGGAGATCAAGTCCGGCGTTATAAGGATATTCTGAAAACCTCCCTAAAGCGCCTGCAGATCAACCCCGAAAACTGGGAAGACGTCGCTTGGGACCGACCTGCATGGAGGAGAACACTGAAGACAGACGCAGCAGTCTTCGAGGCCACCCGCATCACTGCCGCAAAGCCAGACGCCAGACACGCAAATCTCAACTGTCGCCACCGCCTCACACCGCCAACGCCCAACCGCCTCCAATGTGCCCCCCATGTCAACGGACATGTCGGGCGCCAATTAAACTTGTTGGACACCTCAGGACCAACTACAGCCCCCGGACTGCACCAACCGTCGTCTCTCCGTTCGCTTCTCGCTCGCCTCCCACGCCGTCAACTAATGGTGATCACCCTCCCGAACCACCACTATCATCATCATCATCATCATCATCATCATCATCATCATCATCATCATCATCATCATCATCATCATCATCATCATCATCATCATCATCATCGTCGTCGTCGTCGTCGTCATCATCATCATCATCATCATCATCATCATCATCCTTCACTGCCTCATGGTCTGCCGCTGTGGCGTCCGCTATGCCCATCAAAACTACACCAACATATACCAATACCACCACCATCAACACTAGTGATGAGGACACGGTCTACTTCCGTCCTCAATGCGATCGGACTTAAATTCTCATATCGGCCTGGCCGGTCACTTGCAAATCCATCACACAGATACTAGCAAACCAGTGCCTAAAGCACCAACCTACACTCACCGTATCCGCCTCCACTGTCCACATTGCACTCGCACATCCATTCAAGGCATGTGTCAACTAGGGCGCACGCGTGTCCATGAAAACCTGCGGTAGACAACTGCCGACTGCTCTACACCATTACATATTCCCTCAACAGCAACTCACCGCACATCAATATCACCCACCGCAAGCACCCAACTGCCGTCTCCCACGCAAGTGGGATGTACGCGTCTCGACTTCTTTTCCATGTGGCTCTACGGCTGCATGTGTGATCGGAGTCTGAGACGAAGACGGTGCGTCGAGCGCTGTGACTCGGGCTAATAAAGCTCCTGCCCCAGCGATCGTGTGTCCTTCTTCAAATGGCGGACTGGTGGGCTGAGAGCCAGGCAGTCACGGCCCCCTTTCAAGCGATCTGTGACACCCATGCATGTGAGGAGACTATGTGTGTTTGCGTGGGTGCTTCACAGGTATTGACTATCAGTGGACGACTGATTGGCTACTGAACCTTGAAGGGTGACGACCCAGGCCAAATGCAGAACCAGTCGTCGCCCTTCTAAGTCAGAAGGTCTGAAAGAGTGAGCTATGTCAGTATCAGCAAACCATGGCCATCCCGGCCTCGTATTACTGGCAGTTCCCTGACGCCTGGCTTCCTGCCAGTAGAAGCGCCTGCGCTCCCGCTGGGTTTACAAGTGGTGGGCATGGCTGCTCAGTCATCATCCTCGCCCTTCTGACTCCTGTGGGGGTTGTTGATGACGAAAAATCCTGGCCAAGTGTATGTTGTGGGCCAGGGAGTTTTGTGGCACGTCTAGGTGTGGGTCCAGCCGTGCCAGCCACCTGCGTCATCCCCAGACTCCGGTCTTCTTGACTCTCTCTAGAAACCGGGTCCAAGTGTGGAGTGAGGAAGAGAGAGTGTTGTAGATGCCGGTCAGGTCTAGTATCACCATAAACTAATTCACGCGCAAGTCACCCTGTCTGCTGCACCGTTCTGTGTAGCGCACGGTGGACATCGTCGGAATCGACGGTCTAACCGTTGATAGGTTAGACTTGTGGCGGAGGCTTCTATCTACAAATCCAACAATTGCAAGGATCGAATACATCTGCCATCTGCCGCTGAGTTTGTAAGCAGTGCCCAGCTTTGATGTAGACTTGATCGTAATCCCTTTATATGAACCCTCTGCAGATATGATAGCCCACATTGAATACCGATGCGTGCAATCTATGTTCTGAAAGCAAATAATAACAGCGGCTTTTGCCTCGCTCTAATGATTCGGCTTACCCAGGAATTCCAAGATAACAGATCGTGCCATTGGCATTGGGATTGGCCATCCTGTGAAGATGATCTTGATGTCCAATTTTTAAGGAAATATTGGGTCTGGAAAGTGACATACTTATAGATAACCAGTAGTAAATGCCGCTTATGGTGCAGTGCATGGGAACAGGAGCCGCCCGCAATGCCGGTGACTTAGCGCTATATTCCATGCAAAATAGGGTTACGGTTACGGTCGGGTTAAGGATTAAGTTCAAGCTGGGGTTTGGAGTTAATACAAGGGTTACGGTTAAGATTAAAGTGAGTGTTGACATAAGGACACGGGAAGGTTTACCCTTCCTGGAGTTTGACGCAAAGCCACTTGTATTACATGGCCGTTGCGTTCCTATTCGCGCGTCCGCTTTGATGAACTACATAAGGAATTTCGACTCAGACATTGTCTCAGTCATTGTCTTAAAGCGAATCCCTAAAACTTTTTCTCAAATGGGTGTCCAATACTTTAAGTCGGCGCTGCGCATTTTTGGGAACAGCTCGAGCACCCCATTTTCCGACGTCTGACTCTGGTTGGGCGACCGCGACATCCGTGTCAACCTGCATGCGTGCCGCTAACGCCCGGCCAACCCGTTCCCCCCCCCCCCCCTTCCCCCGACATTTTACTGAAGGCGCCCCTGTCCAGCTGCGACGAGTCACAAACGCGCCCACGACCAGGCGCCACCGGCCGGCGCGTTGGCTGGCTTAGCTTGTCACTCTTGGCTTGACCTTGACCTTTCCTACCTCCCGATCACGCAGTCGTCGACTCAGTCCATGGACTGGCCAATAACATGTCCAACAATCAGCTAACCACTTGCTCATGCTGGTACGGACGTTTGAGAACCACGTAAACAACGCACCGCTACTCACGCGCTCCCGAACTGTCATCTTGTCCTGACCCTAGAGCAAGGAACTCGGCGACGTGCCCTGTATACTGAATAAGTCGGCTTTCACAGCTCTCCGGTCGGGACGAACTTAACATTTGTATGGTTGACGTTGATCTCGTAGTCTTGGCCACCACAGTGTCCTGTTCAGTTCTTAGTTCGGTGAGCCATTTATGCGTGTACTCCTCCCCTCGTCCGTCCTTGCCCCTGCCGCACTCCTCCTCCTCGTCCTCCTCCTCCTCCTCCTCCTCCACCTCCTCCTTTTCTTCCTCTTCTTCTTCTGTTTGTCCTCCTGTGAAAAACGGGCTATCTGCTTACTTCAGTTTATCAATAATAGTGAACATGTAATTCTTAGGTCACATGTCAAGGGAAAAGGCGCTCACTCTGTTAGGTGTCTGGCGTTTGCTGTAGTTATTTCGCCGAACCACGTTAAGAGACTGGAAAATCATGCTCACACGCACTTTACTCGATGCACAGCCTGCCAATTCCGGCGGCAGAACTGCCTCCAACCGCATTTCACCGCGAAATTTGTCGCCTCCGATCCCGTTGGCCGCAGAGAAAATTGGCGCTCTTGATTCTTCTGCGGCGTGACTGTCCCTTGTCATGAAGTTTCACAAACGCAGATAGGGCGAAGGCAAGTTAACTAAGAGGTCGATGAGCAATTAGCGGATATCCGGGCCTCTTGCCCCCGTCTCGATGTGTGACCATCGCCTCGGCCCACAATTTCAACGGTAACAGAGTTGAAGATGTGTCCAGGTGCGCGGCGTGTGTTGCTACCTCCGGGCTTGGGTCCAATCTCCTCACGGCCTTGCATTCGCGATTGACCTCGTCGGTCGGTTTCCCCAACCTCGGTGCACATCACGCGGCTGCACTTTAGTCGGTAGACAACAGTCTTTAGGCCTTGTCACATGCGGGGGAGGGAAGTGTTGAGGAAGACCTGTGGGCAGCATCAATGTCAGGTGGCGTAAGGCATCTGGCCACGAGTACAGAGACCCCTTCAGGCATGAAATGCTCCGTCACGATTTCAAATAACTAAATCCCCCGTCCCACGTCCATTGTAGCATTCGACTCCGTCCAACGAACGCCCGCGAAAAATTTGCGTCCCGTCTCGTTTGGCTGATAGCGTGCTGTAGTGCGCTTCCACCCACCGGTATAGCTTCCGTACTTTGCGGGTAGTTGCTCTTTCAACTGAGCATTTGCAGAGTGGTCGATTGTTTTCAGTAGACTAACATCGCGGGTTTGCCATCCGACTTTCGGCAGATGACAAGATTCAAGAGCGGAAGTCTGTTCTCCACTTTCTCTCCCATCATAAACTCTAGATTGAGTAGTATCTAATTGAACCCTTCTTATGGTAATCAGTCCTATGCCGGTGTCGTCAGCATATCATGCCCACAATTTGGGTTCATACTCCTTGAACTAGGTCATGCTGAGTTTTCGCAGAACCGCCTCGACAATGATCCCAGACAATAGTGAACGCATCGAGATGCCCTTAGTTTAAACAAATCTGATCCCTTCAAAGGTGGCAAATGAGTTGAAGCAGCGGCCTATGAGTCCTAGGAGGGCCTGAGCTACGGGTTGGCCACCGTCCTCAACTTACTTCTAACGCAGTAGGTCAGGATTGTTCTGACTGCAAACGCCTTTGGTATGTACGTGAATAGCGAGGTGACACCAAATGACACCATGCTCTCATTCGGTTCACTTGCGTTCGACTTTATTTCATCGAGGAATTGCTGTCGTTTGTCGGCCCGGGGTTATGAACCTCAACCTTTTGGAATAATCAGTCTTGCCGTCCGTATTCGAATGGGCCTAGTAATGAGACGACTGGGTTGGATGGGGACATGTGGCACGTGTACTTATGAAAGACCGTAGAATCGCGCAATTGCTGTTTCTGTGGATCATGCCATAAACCATTCTTTAATGACGATGACTTTATTCCTCTACAGTCGAGCCGGAGTTCCGTTCACCATCGCCAGCAGTAGTATAAGACTGACGACGTCGCTGATCTTGTAGAACTCCTGACTTTTGAACAACATGTGGACTTTATTTCTGTCGACTACCTTCCAGAGAAGAAAGGTTGACCGGAATTTGTCAGCAGGCAGAATCACTAAATCGATGTCTCATTTCAATACCCGGGAGGTCTTATGATCCTCCTCTAGCAGCGGGTGAGTCTTTGGCGTGAAAGGAGCAGAATATGGACGGGCGAAGTCACTAATTGAGACGTCAGAACTCCAATAAACCTCCTCCAGTGAACACCTCCTCTACTTCGGCTTTCTACTCTCTGCTTTCGACCCTTTTCTCTCTTCACTCCTTGTCTAATGACACCTTGCAGGATTCAGGCAATTCGCTCATCAAAGTCTCCAGAAAAAAAACAAACACTGCTCTTTCGATGTGAGCTAAATTCAGTGATGTATTACTGTTCGAACGGTCAAACTAGCGCGAATCGAATGTGCTTCATCTACTGAAAAGAGGGTGAACGCACGACCACTGGAACAGTGGGTAGATTGATCTGCGCCTTCAAACATGTACAGAGACCATGAGAATTCAGCAATAATTGTACAGGTTTTGTAGTCAAATGGAATAGGGGCGTGGTGGACGGGGTAGAATCCGCAAGTTGGCTGAGCTCACGCTGTCTGACGGCGTGCGTTCTTGGCTGGGAAGTAGGTCGCGCCAATTTGGCCGCGTGAGCGTACGACGTGATAGCAAGGGAAAGATGCCCGTTAATGGAGTCGGTGTCCGAGATCCAGCCCTCCAGCATCTTCCACCACGTCTTGTTGCTGGCTCGCTCTATTATCCACGTGATTCGTGGCATTCGGGGTGGGACTGGTGACTAGAGACGCGCTCAGCGACCTAATTACCATGTTCGTGAACTCGGCAAGTACTCCTATTCGGATTGAACAGGACAGCTGCACTGTCAGTGCATGTGGCACATAGGTCGGCTCGCGCCCAAATTCGGGGGTTGAGGTTATGCAAATTCCAGCGGACTGTTACACCTGAGAGGACACAAGGAAAACCGCTGGAAAAACCCAAAACCTTCTTGAATCGCCAGTAGATAGATTTCTTTTTTTGCCATGTGCACATTAAAAAATTACTTTGCTCTGTCTCAATGGCAGACGAAACCTCCTGTTTTAATTCTTTGCGTGGCTCTGCTCGGAAACCTAAATACTTCCTTCACTATTTCGTCTACGTCCCGGAATCGGCTTGTCACTCTGAAAAGCCTGCGGGTGAGCAGGCTTCTCATTTGTACGCTGTCGTAAGCCAGCTAACGCGCCGGTCGGTGGCGCCTAGTCGTGCGCGCGTTTGTGACTCCTCGCAGCTGGACGGGGGGCGCCCTCGGTAAAGTGTCAGGGGGAGGGAGCGGGGGAGGGGGTTGGCCGTGCATTAGTGGCACGCATGTGGGTTGACACGGGTGTCGCGGTCGCCCACCCAGAGTCAGTCGTCGGAAAATGACGCTCTCCAGCTGCTCCCAAAAAATACGCTGTGCAGACTTAAAGTATGGGACACCCATTTGCGAAAACGTTTGAGGGATTCGCTTTGAGACAATGACTCAGCCAGAAACACTAAGGCAATGCTTGACTGAGTCGGAATTCCTTAAGTAGTTCATCAAAGCGGACGCGGAATAGGAACGCAACGTCCAGGTTATTCAAGTGGCTCTGCACCAAACTCCAGGACGGGTAAACCTTCTCGTGTCCTTATCTCAACAGTCACTTTAACCTTAACCGTAACCTTTGTCTTAACTCCAACCGCCAGCTTGATGTTAATTCTTAACTCGACCTTAACTCTAACCCTACTTTTCATGGAATATAGCGCTAAGTCACCGGTATTGTTGGCGGCTCCTGTTCCCACGTACTGCCCTATAAGCGAATTTTAGTATTGGTTATTTATAAGTATGTCATTTTCTAGACCCAGTATTTCCTTAAAAAGTGCAGATCAAGATCATCTTCACAGGATGGCCAATCCCAATGCCAATGGCACGATCTGTTATCTTGGAATTCCTGGACAAGCCGAATCATTAGAGCGAGGCAAAAAGACGCTGTTATTATTTGCTTTCAGAACATAGATTGCACGCATCGGTATTAAATGCGGGTTATCATATCTGCAGAGGGTTCATATAAAGGGATTACGATCAAGTCTACATCAAAGCTGGGCACTGCTTACAAACTCAACGGCAGATGGCAGATGTATTCGATCCTTGCAATTGTTGGATTTGTAGATAGAAGCCTCCGCCGCAAGTCTAACCTATCAACAGTTAGACCGTCGATTCCGATGATGTCCACCGTGTGCTACACAGAACGGTGCAGCAGACAGGGTGACTTGCGCGTGAATTAGTTTATGGTGATAATAGACTTGAACGGCATCTACTGCACTCTCTCTCTTCCCCACTCCATTCTTGGACCCGGTTTCTAGAGAGAGTCAAGAAGACCGGAGTCTGGGGATGACGCAGGTGGCTGGCACGGCTGGACCCACACCTAGACGTGCCACAAAACTCCCTGGTCCACAACATACACTTGGCCAGGATTTTTCGTCATCAACAACCCCCACAGGAGTCAGAAGGGCGAGGATGATGACTGAGTAGCCATGCCCACCACTTGTAAACCCAGCGGGAGCGCAGGCGCTTCTACTGGCAGGAAGCCAGGCGTCAGGGAACTGTCAGGCATACGAGGCTGCGATGGTCATGGTTTGCTGATACTGACATAGCACACGCTTTCAGACCTGACTTAGAAGGGCGACGACTGGTTCTGCATTTGGCCTGGGTCGTCACCCTTCAAGGTTCAGTAGCCAATCAGTCGTCCACTGATAGTCAATACCTGTGAAGCACCCACGCAAACACACATAGTCTCCTCACATGCATGGGTGTCACAGATCGCTTGAAAGGGGGCAGGGACAGTCTGGCTCTCAGCCTACCAGTTCGCCACTCCACACAAACACACACACAACTGGGCAGACTGGGTGGACTGAGTTGGGCCGTCAGTCGTCTACCTTCCGAGTCATGGCTCTCGATGCACCGTCTTCGTCTCGGACTCCGATCATACATGTAACAGTGGAGCCACATGGAAAAGTAGTCGAGATGCATACATCCCACTTGAGTGAGAGGCAGCAGTTGGGTGCTTGCGGTGCGTGATTTTGATGTGCGGTCAGATGTTGTTGAGGGAGGATGTGATGGTGTAGAACAGCTGGCTGTTGTCTACCGCAGGTTTTCATGGACGCGCATTTGACCTAATTGAACCATACCGTGAATAGATGTGCGAGTGCAATGTGGACAGTGGAGGCGGATGCGGTGAGTGTAGGTTGGTGCTGCAGACACTGGTTTGCCAGTCTTTATGCAATGGGCTTGCAAATGACCGACCAGGCCAATGTGTGCGGTGAAGGTCCGATCGCATTGAGGACGGTTATTGACCGGGTTCTAATCACTGGTGCTGATGGTGGTGGTATTGGTGTTTGTTGCTGTAGTGTTGATGGGCAAATCGGACACCACATCGGCAGACATTGACACAGTGAAGGAGGGGGAGGAGGAGGACGATGGTAGTGGTTGTTCGGGAGTGTGATCAACATTAGTTTACGGCGTGGGATGAGAGCGAGATGTGAACGGGAAGAGGACGGTAGTGCAGTTCGGGCGCTGCAGTTGGTCCGGATGTGTCCAAAATGTTTAATTGGCGCCCGAAATGTCCGCTGACATCATGGGCACATTGGAGTCGGTTGGGCATTGGCGTTGTGAGGTGGCGACGTCAGTTGAGATTTGCGTTTCTGGCGTCTGGTTTTGCGGCGGTGATGCGGTTGGCCTCGAAGACTGCTGCGCCTGTCTTCACTGTTCTCCTCCACGTAGGTCGGTCCCAGGCGAGGTCTTCCCAGTCTATCGGGTTGATCTGCAGTCGCTTCAGGGAAGTTTTCAGAGTATCCTTGTAGCACCGGAATTGACCTCCTTAGACTGGTCATTTGGGCAGCTTCTCGTGTTCCATGCGTGAGAGGTGGCAACTCCTGCATAACTGTAGTTATCTCAGCATGGCGCAAGTGCTGAGGATCCCAGTTCGCTCCATTATGTGCCTGTCTGGGATCCGGTCTTGCCACCTCGGCTTCAGTATACGAGGAAGACATCTAAGTTGGAAGTGGTTGAATCTGCTTGCCTGCTTCGTGTATATCGTCGAGATCTCTGCTCCATACAACAACATCGGTTGTATGACGGCCTTGTACATCTTCAGTTTCGTGCTGAGTTGAAGACCGCAACGATTGCAAACTGTGTTTTGAAAACGACCGAACGACTGACTGGCCTTGGAAATCCGGCGAGTCCTCCTATTCTGATAGTGGCCCTCATCAGTCTACCGCATTCTTACGAAAAATTTAAATGACGGTGAAGAAGTTATTTAAAGTATTCTCTGTCTATGTAGTGGGAGTTTTCAAGTAACAGTTACCGAGCTTTGTCACATGTCCCAGTCGTTCGTAAAATGGTGTCAAGTTCATGATAGTTTCGTCTGAAATTGCGCAAGCAGGGAATGGGGGAGAAGGAGTTGGAAGTTGACAAAGTTTATAGTGCGTTTGCCAGAGTTTCCTCCCTGCGTTTCGTATTTGCGAATGCGCTGACAATGACTGTTTATCTGGCACCCATTTAACAGCATGTACAGTTGAATTAACGAGAAATATTTTCGTTAAATGTGAAGCATCACAGGAGCCTATTCGAACATTACCTACAAAAACGTTCTCTACTGAGCTCGCTGTCTGAAACAAAAATGCAGTGGCCTATATATAGCAAAACTGTTATTTCACCAGATGGTCTACCCAGTTTTAAAAAAGACGAAAAACAAGAATGTATGCTTTGATCAACAGAGACCATTGGGGAGTTCACCAATGCATCCATTGTTAGAATTTTAACAAAACATGGAACAGCGAGCACACACTGTATCCTCCAGTAGGAGTATCTCCGAACTCACATTTGTTTGGTCTCTCAGCTGATTTAAATCAGCCGCTTTGTCGTTTAGCAAAGTAACTGTGTGATAACTCATGAAATGTTGCAGATTTCGCAATAATTCCCTATAATGAAGTATCCGCCCACACCTCGTTCCTCGAGATCTTGCAGCAGTACACAAACGACCGTTCTTAGAAGGAAGGCATAATTGGGCGTATAACTTAAAGCTAAACATCATAAGCATAATTTATTTTCACTGAAAACTAGGATTTTGAGGAAATGACCTTATTTTAAATCACTTGAGTAAGGCCTACTATAAGGGTGCATAAAGAAGGGGGTGGATGGAAGGTAAAGGATAATAACGAAAACAAAAAATCAATACTCTATTGATTTTTCACTTCCATTTGACACAAAAAAGTATAACAGCCATACGGAAGGCTAGGTTATCTTTAATGAATCGTCCATGCGAGTATCTAGCGCCCAATCAGCTTTTCTTGCATCGACCTAGTTCGCTTTGTTGTGTGCCGCTTTCTTTTGATAGGCGATAAAATATTGGTGATAAGGTTACGATCTAGGCTATGGGCAGGAATTGTAATCGATCGGAGGCCATGTGCAAGGAGACCGCCTATTGACTAGAAAGAAATATACCAGTGGCATGCGTTATCAGATTCATACCAGGATAAAGTGATAAACAGGAGTATTAGAGAGTAAAATTATAGTACCCATTCGATGTCGGTGGAGGTCGTTGTAACGGAAAGCATCCTTTAGCAGTATTGACGAACACCATGCAGTGTCCGTAGTCGACCTCCATACAGGCTGCTGTCCGAATTTGACAGAATTCTAAGTCATCGGCCCCCGACGGTTCTTAAAGGTATCAGTCGGTGAGGTGTATTCTGTTGGAAAGTTTTAACCACTTATGACTATCTAAAATGAAACCTTATCGCAGAAATAGATGAGGGCCTCTAATCAGTATAATTCTTAGTAAATAAAAAAGGCTTTCTTCTAAGAGTTCTATTTAAATTGGTTTGACCATGACCTCTTATTGATGAAGTTCAAAGGCCTACATCCCTTTGCTAATGTCGTTCCCTGACAGCGATCCAACTGGTCATCTAATTATATTTCGGGTGCGTGGCAAATAAAATCCTCTTCTCGGTTGCTTGTGGACCGTTTCGACCCAACCGGCTTGTTTATAGGTACAGTTTTACCACTACAGAGTGGCCTTTCTAATATTACTATTCCCGCTACCGTCTCTCTGCGATATTTCCGCTGATAATGTGCATATCCATTCATATGTGACTGTAAACAAAACTAGGTTAGGCATCTTTATCGCACGGCGTGATACAGACATGTGACAGCATGTCGTGGGTACTCAAAATATATTTAGTTATACCTAGTAATTCTCAGAGAGGTAATACAGGTTACTGTCAAAGAGACAGGTCCCAGGAAGCAGTGGTAAAGAATGAGACACGATCGCTGTCCCAGCGGTACACTTTCTTGACATGATATTCAATGAGCATCACAATAGTTTAATGCAACTAGCTGCCAACGCCAGACCAAAAACTAATTTCGCTAATTTTGTAAATCCGGGTACAAGGACCCTGGCTTATTCATATTGACCCAACTGTGAAAAACTCGGCGCCTCGGTGGGATTCGAACCCACGCAGTAAGGGAAAGGCCTTAGCACAGCCAACGCTCAAACCACCTGAGCTATGGTGCACCGCCGGACATCTATGAAATACGTAAGCCTGGTGGATTCTAGGTTAGTTACTCAGGACATCCTGATTGAGCAGTCAACCTAATGTATTAGATTTGTTGGATTGCAGACGTTGCAGTAGGTTAGGCGGGTAAAGTTGACCCAAATGGGATTAAACTCGCGTCGTCCTGCGGGGCCTCGTAGCTCAGGTGGTTAGAGCGTTGGTTGTATTAAAGCCTTCCCCTTGTTGTCTTGGGTTCGAATCCCACCAAGGCGCTGAGTTTTTCATAATTGGGTCGATGTGAATTATTGAAAATCTACCAAAACATATATGGGCCCTGGGTTAGTTAACGGCCCCGCATTAACGTACCTCTACACACAACTCGCTGTCCAGAGGAGGTACAGATTGTTTATTTCAGTACGACGAAACTCCGCATTTGCGCTCAGGTGAAAGGAACAAAATTCAGCGCTGCAAAGCTTCAAAATTTATGCGTATCTCTTAATCCCATTGATGGTTGTACATGGCAGGCCTCGAAAATCTGCTTCTTCCAGTTCGGAATTTGTTCGCGGATCTACATGCATCATATCTCATTTCCAAGGTTTTAAGAGATCTAATCTGTCGTTTTTTCTGTCTGTGGTCACAAAAAGGACCTCCTACATGTCCTCGCTTCTCCTCCTCTTCGCTATCATGGAGGGCGTCGCATCTTTTGTGCTTCCCATTATCGATGTTTTTGGACCGCCCAAGCATGTGGAACACAGGTTTTTTTTCGAGGCAAGTGTCTTCACACCCCACTGGTCTGTCATGCTTTATGTTTTACCTCTGAATTACGTGAGTCATCTGGTGGATTTTAGATGTATTACTTAGGAAATCCTGCTTGAGCAGTCAGCTTACTGTATCAGATTTGGTGGATTCCAGACCTTGTTGTTGGTTGGGCGGGTAAACTTGACCCGAATATGATGAAACTCGCGTCGTCCGGCAGGTCCTCGTGGCTCAGATGGTTCGAGCATTGGCTGTCCTAATGCCTCCTCCTGATGTCGTGGGTTCAAATTCCACCGAGGCACCGAGTTTTTGACAGTAAGGTTAAAGTGAATTATGTTTCCGCGACACCCATACCCACAAGCACATGCAGTGTAGGGATACGATTGGCGGGAAGGGAGCGAACTTCCACTACAGGCATATTGACCTTTCGCAAGTGGTACACTCATGGAATGTATAAGCAGTTTGCACTGTAAAGACTTGTTTATGGGCCCTCCGCGGTGGCTTGGTTTCTCGGTCCGGAGGAAAAAGAATATAGATCGCGGGAAAAAACAAGTTTATCCATTCGAGCTTTTGGAGTTTTCACCAGAACCCAACCTCAGAAACAGTCGCAGATGATGAGAATGATGGAGGCACAATGGCTGAGGCATTAACAGCACACGGTTGCATGCAACCACTATTGGCAGCCCTCGCCTTCGTCGTTGGGGCTCGTACTCGATGCGATAATGGCTTAATATTACGTATCGGAGCAGCTAATTGCCGTAGATTCATTGCCGTTGCTGATTGTTGGTATGATAATTAGCCAACCATTTGTTTCGCGAACTGTTGGTTATACGCACCTTTCTTGCGCGGCCGACTGCTCTACACAGGCTTAAGGCTACTGCACACGCCACTTGACCGCTAGTCGAAGAACCTTAAGTCAAACAGACCGAAGCTTACGACCGAATTCGCCAAGTCCGAGGGCTTGACGGGGGCCGCGAAATAGCCACGTCCTTCCTCCTCACTGCTGCTGCATGTTCAAACATTAGCGCGCACAGTAATTGCCCACCATCTCCTATATGATTGCTTTGTTCACACGTGTACCAGTTAAGGTCTCCATAAATGTTGGATTGATCTGTCCACAAGGGAAAAATTGCCATACGAAGAATTGTGCACATTATTTTAAGGTCCTCTGATAACCTGGATTCTGTCAAATAACCTGTCAAAGGCGTAGAAAACGCCTCTTTACTCCAGGGCTCCTGATGGAGCAGCGCGTCGTTAACCTTCTTCTTCATTTAACTCATAGTAAGTAAAACCGGATCCTGAAACTGTCTGACGAGTCTTATATGCAGCAAGTCGAATTACGCCTCCTTTTGATGGGTCGTAAAGCGAAGAATGTACTTGAAATGCTTCTGCTCTATAACTTTCTTTGACCTTGAAAAACAACCTGAACAACGACCCGCTCGGAAAGTTTGAATAGCAAGAGTAAAGGAAGCATTTTTACGGATTTGGAAGCCTACATGGTGGGCATACGTTTCGACAACCTCTCATTGGTCCAGTACATTCAGCTGATAACTGCACCAAGATAAATCGGTAGATATTCGCATTTCTCACGTTGTTAGGATGTCGATAACACGAAGAAGCATGAAAAAGGCGGTGATTAAAAAGATAATCATTGAGTTGATGATTGGTAAGAAAGACCAAAGTCAGGGGGAAAGGGAAGGGGGACCGAAAAAACTGCACTCGGGCTGCGGGAAAATAGACAAGGCTTCTACGCAAAATCAATTTGGGGACAGTGCGCCTGGTTTCGTAATCAGGTTGCTGTCACCTCTGCGGTAGCTGATAACTTTTGTGTATGCATTTCTAACTTTCGGTTACGTAAAAAGTCTTCGGAATCACCAAGGTCTGCGGCATTTGTAAAGGTTGGGTTTCAGATCGTCTTGGATTTATTCCTTTCGAAACAAACTGGCCTTCACCCTATGCTCCTCTTGAACGTAACCCAAGTCATTTTGTCAAAGCAGCCTGCCCAGTATGAGCGTCTGGCTGGCAACTTGTCTTTACGCCTGGTTAGAAAAATGAATGGAATAGGATTGAGTTAATGGGAAACGCTACCTGAAAGGCCTAAAGCAACCTCTTTCCCATTTCCCCATTTTAACTGCCAGCCTCTCTAGGTATCACCTTATTATTTTATTTTTACGCCTGCGATATTTAATCAGGAACATGGGCTCGCCAACTCGGCGTGTGATTAAGAAAATTTTAGGATGTCACAAATACAGGGACATTAGATGCATGCGACTAGTAGTGGCCTAAAAACGTGCCGAGGTATTGCTCCGATAAAAGCGCTGATAAAATGCCTACCAGAACGCACTTCTAATAATAGTGTAACATGCAATCCTCACTGCAAAATCCTACTGCTGTGGCTGCTGTCTGTGCGAATAAGTTTACGCCTCCTTGATGGTCATCTGGTAGAGGGAAGCTTCTGGACTCATCGGCCTTTCCAACGCGGTTTACTTAACTCAAACATATCTGCATTTGACTTCAAACTAAGAAGATTTTCGTCATGTTTTTGTAATCCGACATTTTCTCCCAGATTTAGATATCCCTTGGTCGTTTAAAATACTTACCAATAATGACGCCAAAGAACCGCCACTAAATGCGATGACAGCCGTTTGCAGAAATACGTCCAATTTCGAGTCCAGCATGTCTTTTT